>PVHT021183551.1:4950689-4989906 GCA_004024745.2 Catagonus wagneri
TTTTTTTTTTTTTTTCTTCAGTTGTTCTACCCAGTTATTTGAAGGGTTTTTTGCAGTTTTTGGAGGTTTAAATTAATCAGCATTCAGATGATGATTTGTCCAACTTGTTTTATATTTAGATGCGTTTTTTGATGTATTTGTGGGAGAGGGTGAGCGTGACCTCTTACTCCTCCGCCATCTTGCCGCAGTCTCCAACCTCATGGTTCTTAGTCGGATTCATTAACCACTGAGCCACAAAGGGAGCTCCTGCTGTGTACTTCCTGGAGACAGGAAAGCACCTCTGTTGATGCTGAGGACTTGATTCCTTCCCACTGACTGAATTAGAGGTGTCACCTTCACCTGGTTGTGCAGGTGCCAAGTTAGACATGGGGCAAGGCTGTTAAAAGCAGGCTGGTGACAAGCCTTGCCAAAGAGCTTGCAATTTTATTGTGTAAGCTATGGAGAACCACTGGAAGGTAATTTGAAGCACACAAGTTCTCCTCAGCCTACTGGGGAAGTTTAGATTAGTGCCTAATCACAGCAGCCATTGCAAAACTTCCAGAAACCCATGTCAGGCAAAGCAGGTGAAACTGAAGTTGAAATGCTCCATAGCTGAAACGGTTTCTCATTGCTTCCTCCTTCCTCAAACACATGCAAGGGAGACTCAGAATTTTTAAGGAGAAGTAAACCTGGGAAGCAGTGTTTAGTTCCCTATTAATTCAGCTCACTCATCACTGGTGCCAGAACCAGCAGACATTCCTTTCCCTCCATGCAGGGCCTGACAGCTAGGAGGATGTGCGCCGAAATCTCCGAGCTTGAAGGACGTTGGGCCCAGCAAGGCTGTGTTTCCCTTGCGTGCCTTTGATTGCTGAACTGAGTTATTAGCCCCACTAAAACTGTCATCTAAATATAAATCTCTGTGATTAATAGACAGATGCTCTTTCTTGCCTTGATTTTCCAAATACCCTATAGCAGGTGTCTATACATAGTGGCAAAGCTAGACCTGTACCCACACCACAAAAGGAAAAACGTACGTGATCATGAGCCAGTTTAAATGTAGCCGGAGATGTGTGGGTGTTTCCTTTTAGCTAATCTTTTATCCCCACTGTGCTTTGGCAACAACTTTCCAAGAGCCCCCAGGAGACATCATCCAACCTGGGCTGCGAGGAGAGAATGTGGGCTAAGGATGGAATTGGTTAATTCGAATATTGCATCATTAAGGGAAACGATTTCTTTTCCACGGAGCCAAATTGGATTAATCATATGCATGCAGAGTATACTTAACAAACAGCGTAATTCGAAGGTGCCGAGCTGGGTCACGCACAATTTGTTCTTTGTTTTTCAACTGACAAGGCGTTTGCCATTTACACTTGGAATTAAATGTGCTGGATTTGAACATTCTAGTGGCCGTTAATGTTGGTCGATGGGCTTTGGTACATTTATTCCCCCGCAGATTATATACATAACGCTGCCTGTTACCACTGGTGGAGGCAAAACGCAGCCAGGAGAGAGAGTTCGCGGTTCGTTGGGCACATTTAGTGCCTGATCAGAATGCAGGGTGCCATCAATCCAGTTTACCCCTTGATTATCAACCTGCTCTGTGTAATTAAGGGACAAGGCCTGGCTTGCTGCCCTTTCTTCATCTAGTACAGTCTGGTCTGAAGCATTAAGTTCTGAGAACAGGGTTGGCATACTCAATGGCACTTATTGGGAAGGTGACAACCATGGGGGAGGGCTCTGTGCCCTCAGCACTGATGGGGGCAGCACGTGGCGGGGGCGACAGCACGAGGCTTTGATGAAGCTTTCATTAGGTGAGGGGTAGCAGAGAGGCAGCCATTGAGGTTTCTTCCTCTTACGCCTCCAGGCTGAGCCTTGGCAGAGCAGTAAAGGACATCCTGTCACTCTCCCTCCCCCGAAACAAGCACCTTCTTTTGTTCCCTCTTACAGTGACACCATGTGTAACCACATTGTCATATCTGGTCTTGCCAGAGCTCCTAGTCTGATGGGAGGGCAGACAGGCACGTGGCTATTTCCACCGCTGTGTGATGGGCGGCTGCTGGTGGCGCCTGTGGTTGCCACCATGAAGTTGTGTTGTCATTGATGAAAATTTGCCAAAGACCGCATTTGAGGATGTACAGTTTCCTTAATGCCAAAGGCTATGGTTTCATAAGGCAGGAAATAATACAGAGTGCTCCTTGATGGGGGACAGATGGTTTCCCAGGCCCTCCTGGGACAAGCTGGGACCCGGGACCCTTTGCTGAAGCAGCTGCAGTGGTTGCACCTGGACGAACATCTCCTTGAGCAACAAAATACAAAGAAACTATAAGGGACTGAAAATAACTGCGTGCATGCGCAGGTGGGGCAAGTTGTGGACAATAAGATACAGCAAAACTAACTGCCCCCACTTCAGAAGAGCCAAGAGCAAAAGCTGATACTGTGCATGTCTCCTGCACACGACACCACCAAAGGGGTGAGAAATCCATTTGACTGACCCCTCTGGCCAAACCCGTGGACCTAACCCCATACCTCCTCACCCCATACCAGTTTGCCCTCCTTGGGAAGTGAGAAGGGGAACCTGATGCTTGTTTTTGCTCCCCACTGCTGCAGCAGGGGCTCTGAATAAAACCTTGCTTGAATTTCTTATCAGGCCTCTTATCAATTTCTATTAAGAAAGGCCAAGAACCCAGATCGGTAACACTCCTAATGCCACTGGGGACTTACAGGTGAAGATGAATCACCTGCCGCAAAGTAAGGATTTCGCCAGATGTGAGAGATTTCTTCTGCTATTCTAAGGGGCACTTTCAGACTGTCTTATCCACCCCCTTGTCCCCACAGCTAGATTTCTGGCTATGTACCCACTCATCAGATGCAAATATCTTCTGCGAGAAAACCCTCCTACATATTTGCTATGAGATGCAGGGAAACCATTTTCTAGGAGCATCCATCCCCTCAGCAAGCTCAGGCTTTAGCCTGTCTGAGGTCCACTTTGGCTGGAGATAAGTACAAAGGTCTGAGGAAGTGTTGCTCTGAGAGAATTTGGGAAGGCTTCATCGAGGAAGCAACGTTTGAGCTGAGTTCTGATGCATGAAGAGATGTTTTCTAGGCAAACTTTGGAAGGAAGGAACACCTCTGGCAAAGGAGAGGCAGCACAAAAGCATGTCTTTGCAATAAGCTGGAGTTTGGTATGGTGGAAAAGAAGCTGAGCTGGGTGGAGGGGTTTGTGTCCCAACTGCGGTGGCCTCAGATCCAAGGCATATGGGGATTTCAGCAGTTTGGGGGGTGGGTGCGTAGCTAGGATGGGCAAGACCTTTCCTGAGAGGAACTAACTCAGCTCTGGAGGTCAGGGCATGCAGCTCCCCAGCTTCACTGTGGTTCAGGCCGTGATTAAATGAACAAGAGTCTGCAAATTTGAGCGAGTGGGTCCATGAGTGTTCTGGGTGTGAGCAGGCTTCATTCCATGTATTTACCTAATATCTGAATGTTAGATGCTTTTTTGACAAAGTTATACATGTTGCGGAAAATTTGGAAAATATGGTAAAATAGACATGTGAATTACCTATAACCCTGTCATCTTTGGGGGTTCTACTGTTTATAGAGACGCGTTTTCTGAACAACAGTAGGAGCACATAGTATGGATTAGTTTATCATCTGATCATCCCCTTGAATCAATCATGTCTTGCTCCGTGCTAATGCATCCAATTCTCTGATACTAATTTTAATGACTGCGTGGCAGTCCTTTGATAACACGCATGATCATTTATATAAGGTACTCATTTCTCATGACAGACCGCCATATCCCTGTTCTACATTCAGTGTGCTTGTGTCTCTGTATTCTCCAGCTCCACCTAAAGCAATCCCCGCTGGGGTTGAAACAACGTTTCTGACACTTTCATATAAAGCAGCCCTGACCATGGTCTGAAGCTATTCTTCCTCACTTTGTTCAGTCCGAACTCCCCGTGTTGGTCAGTGGTGGAACAGAGACCAAATTTAGAAGCCCGAGTCCTGTGATGCTCGGCTCCTGCAGCTCGTAGGGAAACAGGACCTTTGATTTAGATGTGCCTATTCCCTTCCTCCAGCTGTTCCTAAGAACTGCAGCACAGAGGCAGCCAGCAGCTTGTTACGGTAAATTTGGCATGGTAGCACAGTCTGGCCAGAAACAATCCACCCACATCGTGGAGGAATGAGGTTCAATTAAGCCTCTTAAGTCTCTTGGCTGTGCTGTTCAAGTTGGTTTATTCATTTGTGTCCATGCTCTTGCAGACCTTGGCCGAGTGAAATAGTGTTTCTGCACTAGTGAGTTTGTTTAGGCTGCTCTCTAATGGGTTTCTGTTTGACTGAAAGCTTGAGGATTCACTCGCGCATGTGTGTGTGTGTGTGTGTGTGTGTGTGTGTGTGTGTGTGTTTCTGTGTGTGTGTGTGTGTGGCATGTATCTAGACCCAGTGGGCTTTGCATTCTGGGACAAGATACTGACTACCTGGGGAACCGGCTTCATGGGGGGTTTGAGGGGCTTGAGAATCCGGTGTCCACGTGACCCTTAGGGAGAAGCCTGCAAAGAGGTCTCATTATGGTATGACCTTCGGGAAGAAAGTAGAGTGATTCTGCCTATTTGCCTATCCATCCATCCATCAGTCCATCCGTCATCCGCCCATCCATTCATCCATCCATGCACCCACCCCTCCATTTATTCACTCAGTCAACAGTATTTGTTGGGCATCTACTATATGCCAGGCTCTGTTCTAGGCACCTACGACACTCAAGTGAACAAACGTGCCAAAAATTTATGTCCTCAGGGAACTTGCATCTAATGATGGGAGACAGGTAGTGCACCATGAGCATATTAAATAAATGTCATGTAGTATTTGAAAGGTTCTAAGGGATATGGGGGGAAGAAAGCATGGGAGGAGGGGTACCTAGTCAATGGGGAGGTACAGCTCTGATTTGCAGTAAGGGGGTGAAGTTAGTGACAAAGATTCTCTCCTTGACCAAACTCAAGTCAGAACTCTCCTGAGCTCTTTTCTAACCAGGCTTCGACTTTCGGGGCTTCCATGTTCATCTCTGCACTGTCTAATTTTAGTAAGACTCTTAATCAGAACCCCCCATCCTTGATATCTCATCAAGTTCCTGTCCTCCACCATCACCCAGGGGAGGTCTGACCACGCTGGCCTGCCTTCAGCAAGAATCCTGGTAGATCAATTTAGCCAGAATCCTCTCATCTGAGATGTTTCCTCTTAGTAATTTTCCAACCATTGACCCCCACACCCGCTCCCTGGCTATAAATTCCCACTTTCCCTTGTTGTATTTGAAGTTGAGCCCAGCCTCTCTCCCCCACTGCAAGACCCCATTGCAATGGTCCCTGTACGCATTGTGATACCCTCCCTTGAATAATCTTCCTACTGAATACATTTTTTTTTTTTGTCTCTTTGCCTTTTCTAGGGCCGCACCTGCGGCATATGGAGGTTCCCAGGCTAGGGGTCTAATTGGAGCTGTAGCCACCGGCCGACACCACAGTCACAGCAACGCAGGATCCGAGCCGCGTCTGCAACTTACACCACAGCTCACGGCAACACCGGATCCTTAACCCACTGAGCAAGGCCAGGGATCGAACCCGTAACCTCATGATTCTTCATCGGATTCGTTAACCACTGAGCCACGATGGGAACTCCTTATTGAATACTTTTTAAATAGTATGTTAATGAGAACACACATAATGATATTAGTGAGAAGTTAACCCTCCAGTGATGAGCCAAAGGAGTTAGCTGTGTGGATATCTGGAGGAAGAAAGTTTCAGGCAAAGAGAACAACCAGTGCAAAGGATCAAAGGAGAAGCATCCTGTGTATTTAAGGAACAGCAGCTGGGATGGGTAACCTCGGCAGTATGAGCTTGGGGGAGAGCAAGAGGAAATGAGATTTGAGCAAAAGTCTCCAGCTCAAAGTACCTTCCCCATTGCCAGTGGCTTTAGCACAGCCAGGGCAGCAACTGAGTTCTGGAAATGGGACAGTGGAGAGCTGGTGCCAGCTGTAGATATTAGCACCGTCCTTCCTGGGCTCCATTGAAAAGAGTGCTGGGGCACCACTGTCGTGAAGTTGCCGTGAGGCAGGAGCCACGTGAAAGAAGTGCAAGGTGGAACATGGGGCTGGAAATGAAATAAGTAAATTTGGCTTCACATCTCAGTTTTTCCACTTACATCTGCAAATTGCATACCCTCTCCAAGCCTCAGTTTTACCATCTGTGAAAGTAGGGATTATAGTATTAGTTGATGCTTGAGTAAGAGTGTATCTGTCGGAGGGAAATGAACTTGCTGTATTCATACCAGCCCTTGAGTGGCAGAGCCAAGGATTGAAGGAATCTGTGTGCCTCCAAGTTTCCCCAGGCCCTTCTCCCTCTTATGAACTCTCCAGACTTACAGGAAAGACTGTCAGCTAATTAGGTGTTTGAAAGGGACTGGCAGATGGTCAAGTGCTGTGTAAATGTATGTCGTCATTGTTGTTATAGATGGGACTTGGGGTTAAGTTCTGAGATAACCCTGGCATCTAGCAAACACGAAATTGTCCACATCAGTCAGCAGTGGCCTTGGAGGGACAGCTGAACATCCTGCCGCTGAAGGTCGCAGAGGAGCTCAGCCGGGCTGAACACGGTTAAGAGATTTTATCATCATGTTTTGCCCTTAAAACTCTTATTTACACAGTACAAGTTAGCAATGGCTGCCGCATGTATGTTTTGCTCATTGATTTATGTTAACTTCCATGCATGCTGCTGATCAATACAAACGGCCTTGTTTGGTTGTGTCCTTGGAGATTTAGAACAAACTTCACATTAGTGCATTTGGCACGCTTGGGCGACCTCTCTGGCCCTCCTTTGCACAGGGGAGAGGAGCGTAGATAACTGTGGATTATCTATATTTTTCTACATTATCATGTGTGCCTGTATCCAATCAATCTAAATAGACAAGCTTGTACTGAAAATCTATTTCAACATCAAATTTCTGGCAGTGGTACTGACATGCATATCACCCTTGGGCTGGGGATTCTTAAGTAAACTTTCAGTAAATCTTACTTGGATGATAGATGCAGTTGGCTGAACTTGGTAGGCCTGTGTGTGTGAAAGAGACGGAGAGAGACACAGAGAGAGAGACAGAGGAAGAGAGACAGAAAGAAAGAGTTTTCTCCCTGTGATATTTGAACTGGCGAAAGTTCATATTTACCTGGCTGAAGCAATAAACCTAAACCTGTCTGAATCATTTCCACCAAATGTGAATGCCCAGAAATAGCACTCATACCTGACCTTTTCAGTTTGGAAACAGCTGACTCTAGAGAAGGAAATTGAAGCCCATGGGGAAGAAAGGGACAGGCTGGAAGACATAGGAGCCCAGTCTGGGAGCTCTCAAAGCCCTGGTGGCTGGGGTAGGGTGGGGAGGGCTGGGTAGGTGGAGGGCCTCCTTCCAGCCCACCTGAGTAGTCATCAAAGGCTGGGTGAGGTTTCTAAGGGTCTTTAAGGAAGCCTTGCAGTTCTTGCCTACTCTAAATACTCTCCTGAGATATTGAGAGTTCATGTAATTGATATGAAAATCAAATTACATATTTAAGTAGGCAGAGAAGCTATTTTTTATTTTTAAAATGATTTTTATTGCAGAGTAATATGTGCATGCAGTTTAGCATTTAAAAAATGCTGAAAACCTTCTAACAAAGCCCAGCAGTGCCCTGGTTCCCTCTGCCCTCTCCCTCCATCCTACTCCCCAGAAGCAGCCACTCTTTTACCATTTCTTCTGTAATTGCTCCCATATTTGCAAATAATATCAGTGTCTTATTTCTTGAATGATCAGTTTTGGACATTGTCTGTTTCATTTGCATTACGTGTAGATGAGAATTTCTGGCTTTCCTATGCCCCTGCTTCCTTTCTCTCTATGCCACCAATAGTATAATTGCACATTTTGTTGCAATTATTTTTTTCAATTATTATAACTATGAAAATCTTTTTTAAAACTGAGTCAGGGAGTATATTAAGATTATACTTCTCTGATTTCATTTCCTTCTCAACCTACAGATATAAACCTCCATTCTTTCTCTTCCCATTTCCTGGATTTATTTTTAGTCTCTGTTTCAGTCTTCATATATTCACCAGGAGTTCTATAAAATGCCTCTTAATTTTGCTACAAACTTCCACTCAGTCAAACCTGTCAGATAATCTATCAGTGTTCCATTTTTTTTGCTCCTAGATATCTCTCTCCTGGAGCCCTCCCTTTTTCTGCTCTCTTCTGGACTGCTGCCCAGATTTCATCCTGGAGTCTCTCTTCCCTTATCCTGGAATTCCCTTTGTCTTTCTCCTTTGCTGGATTCCATGTCTTTTTTTCTTAGCTGACTTCCCCATTTTAGTGGCCTGTCTTCTCCAATAGATTCCTATATAGTACGGAAGAAGCAACTGGGTGTGACTTTGCATGTCTAAAGTGTCTTATCCACACATTGATGGATAGTTTGGCGGGGTATGGAATTCCAGATTTTTTTCCTCTGAATTTTGAAGGCATTGTTTAAACATTTTCTGGCTTCTGGTACTGTTGTTGAGAAGTCCAGAGCCATGCTGATACCTGATCCTTTGTATGTGACATTTTATTCCTCTCTGGATGTTTTTCGGGTCTTCTCTGTCCCTGTTTGAAAGTTTCATGGTGACACATATTAGTGTGGGTTTTCTCTTCTTTTTTTTAAATAAATTGATTTGGAATATAGTTGACTTTAAATGTTGTATCAGTTTCAGGTGTATAGCAACATGAATAAGCCCTGTGAGTGTGTGTATGTGTGTGTGTATATAGATATAGATATCTGAAAAGAATCAGATTCTTTCCCCATACAGACTATCACAGAATATTAATAGGTTTTCCTTCCTACACACTAGGTCCTTGTCACCCATCGATTTTGTATATAGCAGTGTGTATGCCAATCCCAACCTCCCAGTTCATCCCTCCTCCCAGTGTTTGCCTTTTGTTCGCCATAAGTTTGGTTTCACTGTCTTTGAGTCTGTTTCTGTTTTGTGAATAAGCTCTTTTGTATCATTTTTAAAATTAGAGTCCATGTATTAGTGATCTCATATGCTATTTGTTTTTCTCTGACTTACTTTATTTCATATGATAACCTCTAGGTTACCATCTATGTTGCTGCAAACAGCATTATTTCCTTCTTTTTTATGAATGAGTAATATTCTATTGTATATATGTACCATATCTTCTTTATCCAGTCCTCTGTTGATGGACATTTGGGTTGCATCCATGTCTTGGCTATTGTAAATAATGCTGCTGTGAACATTGGGGTGCATGTGTCATTTTGAACTAAGGTTTCCCCAAAGTATATGCCCAGGAGTGGGACTGCTGGATCATATGGTAGTTCTGTATTTAGTTTTTTAACTTCCATACTGCTCTCCACAGTGGTTGCACCACCTACCTTCCTACCAACAGTATAGGAACATTCGCTTTTCTCCACACCCTCTCCAGCATTTATTGTTTGTAGACTTTTTGGTGATGGCCACTCTGACAGGTGTGAGATGATGTCTCATTCCAGTTTTGATTTGCATTTCTCTAATAATTAATGATGTTGAACATCTTTTTATGTTTTTTGTGGGGCCATCTGTATGTCTTTGGAGAAATGTCTATTTATATCTTCAGACGCCCCCCCCCCTTCTTTTTTGGCATTGATTCAACTGGGATTCACATCTGACACTGGAAAATTTTCTTGTATTATTTCCTTCTTAATTTACTGCCTGTTTTCTCTCTTCTTTCCTTCCACAAACCTTTCAGTCTCCTGTAGGGCCTTCTGGATGGGTCATATAATTTTTTTATTTTCCTTTCCTCTTTTTCCCACTTCCATTCTGGGAAATTTCCTCAGCATAACTGTCTATTCCTTTTACAGGGAATAATGCTCTTGATTCCAACCCTTCAAGTTCAGTTTTTTCTTTTTTTTTTTTTCCAGAAAATATATCTACATCTCTGCTAGGCATAGAAAAGCAGGTAAATCACTTCCTTCTCTTGAATTGGGGGCAAGCAGGAAAACCAGCTGTCTAACAGCTCCTTATCCAGATTTTCCCCAGTCTGCTGTTTTCAACCCTCGCCTCAGCCCATCTATCTCTGTAGCTGGTGCCTTAGATGCCTGGGAATTTTAAGGTTCACAGGGCAAATCCACTCACTTATCAGTAATAGATCCTTTTGCCGAAACTTAAGTTGAACTCTCTTCTCTCATTTACTATCTGCTCATTCCACTTTCTCATTTTCTGTATTGTGGTTCAGTGATACGGATAGCATCTAGTTTAATCCAAGCTGCACTCGGGCTCTCTTTTTCGTTCTCCTTTTTGTTGTAAATTGATTTGTGAGAGGAGACAGGGACAGAGACTTTTTTTTAATTCTGCCATCTTGAAGTTGGAAGTCAAACTGCTTGTTCAATGAGTTCTTTAAGCTACTTCTTTGGATAATAAAATGCAAGATCATTTGATACATGATTAACCATCCCTAGCAGTACACACTTTGCTTATTAGGATTTTAGCTTTCCTTAAGTGCCAAAAAATGCCCCCAAAGTGTTATCCCTCCAAACCTTTTGTGCGTTACTGAACTTAAGCCGTGAATGCAAATTATTTTCCTGCTTACTTACCTAGCCTCGATTATCTCTCACTGTAATGAGATTGTAAGTGGCTTAAATTTTTTCTTTCTTTTTTTTTTTTTTTTTACTGTGGTAAATATACAGAACATTGACTGTTTTAACCAGTTTTAAGTGTACAGTGGCGTTAAGTGGATTTACATTGTTGTGCCAACACCATAATCTGTCTCTAGATGTTTTCATCTTCCCAAATGGGAGCTCTATACCCATTAACACCAACCCTCTATTCCCTTCTTCCCCCAGCTTCTGAAAGCCACCATTCTCCTTTCTGTCTCTATGAATTTGACTACTTCAGATATTGATTATAAATGGAATCATACAGTACTTGTCCTTTTTTGACTAGCTTATTTCACATGGCATAATGTCTTCATGGTTCATCCACGTTACAGACTGTGTCAGAATTTCCCTCCTTTTTGAGGATGAATAATATTCTGCTGAATGTGTATACCACATTTTGTTTATCCCTTTATCCATCAATGGATACTTGGGTTGCTTCAACATTTTAGCTATTATGAATAATGTTATGGGTATATAAATATTTGTTCCAGTGTCTGCTTTCAGTTCTTTTGAATATGTACCCAGAAGTGGAATTGCTTTGATCAAATGGTAATTCTATTTGTAATTTTTGAGGAATTGCTATACTGTTTTCTATATTAGCTATACCATTTTATATCTCTACCAGAACTGCACAGGTTTTCTAATTTTCCACATCCTCACCAACACCTGTTATTTTCTGGGGCTTTGCTTTTTTTAAAATTTTTTTGTTTTTATTTTTTATAATAGCCATCCTAATGGGTGTGATTGTAACGTAATTCACTTTTTAAAAGCACATAATCACTTTTATGGAGTGCTCTTTAAAGTTTACGCCTTGGAGTTCCTGCTGTGGCACATTGGGTTAATGATCTGGCTTGTCTCCATAGAGACGCTGGTTTGATCCCTGGCCAGGTAACAGTGGGTTAAGGATCCAGTGTTGCTGTAGCTGTGCTGTAGGTCACAGCTCCGGCTCAGATTTGATCCTGGCCCGGAAACTTCCATATGTCATGGAGGTAACTGAAAAATAAAATAAAGTACATGCCTTATCTCCTTTAATCCTCACACCAAATCTCTAAGGAAGACACTGTAACTCTTGCGATTTTACAGGTTTAAAGAAAAAAACGCTGATGCCCAAAGAGGTTAGGTGACTTGCCCAAGGTGATACAGTATATAAGAGGCAGAGCCAGTGTCCCAGTTATCCATCACCATACAAGAGAGCATCCAAAACTTAAGGGCTTAGAAACAAGGTTCTGTTGCAATCTTTTACAGTTCTGTGGGTTGGCGGGGCTCAGCTGGACGTTTCTCAAGTGTGTCGCCCACGTGGTTGGGCCAGATGGTGACTGGAGCTGGGATCAACTGAAGGCTTAACTGGAATGGACACCCAAATGGCTTCTTATGCCCATGTTTGCCTTCTCTGTGCTCCTCCACGTGGTCTCTTTCTCTCTCCAGTGGAGTAGCTGGACCTCTTACATGGTAGGTCTGGGCTCCAAGATGTAGGAGGTGATAGCTTTCAGGTCAGGCACTGGCCCAACATCCCACCCATCATATCCAGTGCAGTCATAGGGTCCATTAAGGTCCAGGACAATGGAGAAGGAAACTCCTCCTTCTCATGAAAGAGCAGTGAAGCCACACCACAACAGAGAATGTGGGGTGGGCGATGCTAGCTGGCCCTGCCATCCTTGGAAGATAAAATCTCCCACAGTCAGAATCTGAACCTCCAGACATCTGGCTCCAGACCCTCTTGGTTAACCACCATGGAATGCTGTGTTCCTGTTGGTTTATCTTTATTCATGAAGTTGTCAGAGCCTAAAGAAATGAATTCATTAGGGATTACCTAGTCCGGTGGTTTTCAAAACTATTAGAAAGTGTTGAACCCTTTCCCCAAATGCCAACTTTTGAGGCAACTAACAGTAAATAAAGTCACAGGCTATGAGAACTCACTGTTCTCCTTCCTTTTAAGCTATATGACTTTATACCAGTTATTTAACTTTCATGTGACTCAGTTTTCTCTCTGTAAAATGGAAATAATAATAGTTGCAAAACCTACCGAAGGATTGTGATGAGGAGTGGGTGAATTAGTATATGTAAGTGCTGTGAAGAGTGACTGGCATTTAGTAAGGGCTCAGTAAGTGATGGCTCTAGCTGTTTATTATTATTATTATTATTATTATTATTATTATTATTATTGCTGTTGAGACTGGGAAGTAACATAGCATAAACCAAGAGATGCTCCGAACTGGAAACTGGTGAAAAATACTCCTTTCTCTGTCACCTGTATTGCCACCGAAGTGGATGAATGTATTCTCATTCTGTAGATAATGCCACATCATGGATTAAGAATGGCAGCAAATTCTTGGCAACTTTTCCCACTGAGAGTTAATTCCTCCCCCTCCACCCCTGAATCTGGGCTAGTGTCAGTGATGATCGAATGTGACAGAAGTGATGTTATGCGGTTTCTGAAGCTAAGTCAAAAGAGGACTTGCAGCTTCTCCCCAGATGGTTTGAGCTGAATGCTCTAGGGAAATCCAGCCGCCATATAAGAAAGCCACCTGCCCTTAGACCGTCATGCTGTAAGCCTTCACCGCTTGGAGGATGGGATGAGATGCCACGTGGGAAGAGAGAAACCGAGGAGCACAAGGGGCCTGACCTATAGATGACAAAGCCATCTACAAGTTAGATCTTCTAGCCTCAGCTCACCTCGCAGATCAGAGGTGAACCGCCCAGCAGAGCCCTTCTTGACTCTCAAAATCACGAGCCAAATAAAAGAGTTGTTTTAAGCTACCGAGTCTTGAGGGTAGTTTGTATTACTTCATAGATAACAGGAACAGGAAATAGAGTCAACAGTTGAAGGTTTACATGGAAAGGTTCTGGTCTGGAGAGGAGAAGCAACCCATCAGGTCACCCTCTGAGGACAGTTTGGTGTGAGAGTTAGAAGTAGAGACTCTGGACTGATTGCCTGGGTTCAAATTGTTTGGTATTTGAGCATGTTTCTTTTCTTTCTTTTTTTTTCTTTTTAAGGCTGCACCTGAGGTATATGGAAGTTCTCAGGCTACAGGTCAAATTGGAGTTGCAGATGCAGTCCTGCATCACAGCTACAGCAATGTTGGATCTGAGGCATATCTGAGAGCCACAGTTTGTGACGATGTTAGATCCTTAACCATCTGAGCAAAGCCAGGGGTAAACCCTCATCCTCATGGCTACTGTGTCAGTTTCTTAACCCACTGAGCCACAATGAGAATTTTTTTTTTTTTTTTGCCTTTTAGGGCTGAACCTGCTGCATATGGAATTTCCCAGGCAAGGGGTTGAGCCAGAGTTACAGCTGCCAGCCTATGCCACACCCACAGCAGTGCCATATCAGAGCCACATCTGTGACCTACACCACAGCTCATGGCAACACCGGATCCTTAACCCACTGAGCAAGGCCAGGGATCGAACCTGCATCCTCATGGATGCAGTTGGGTTCATTACCAATGAACCACAGTGGGAACTCCAGGAACTCCCTATTTGAGCAAGATTTTTAATCTTAAACCTCCTAATCCGGTTATAAAAATTAAATGAGAGCATATATTTTTAAATGACCAGGATGAAGTAAACACTCAATAAATGTCTTCAATTATTATTTCCAGTGGTAACTCATAGCAGATCAGAGTCTGTGTTCCTTGATTCTAATTTAGTTCCTTCCCAGGGAGCCAGCCTATAAGGTGTGTGTATGTGTTTGGAATTAGAGAGCTTTCCATCCAGGCTTTGTCACTTCCTAGTTTGCATTTCCACACTCAAGTTGCTCATAGCTGAGCTGAGCTTTGGTTTCTACATGTATAAAACAGGGCTAGTAATAGTAGGGTTGTTGTATGGGTGAACTACAACCTGTGCTCTTTGTCTAGTCACAAATGAGTGTGATGTGAAAGTGAGGGGAAAGACAGAAAAACATACCGTCAGTGGGTGATGTATCCACAATAGGTGTGGACATTTTACGTCAAAATGCCGCAAACAGACCAGGTCCATTTTCCCCGACATTTTTGTTTCTAGAGAAGTACTTTTTAAGTGAATTCTCCAAAAAATTAGTTTCAATTATCTAGTTGGAAATCACCAGCAATCTGATGAAAATTTTAATAGGAATCATGGATGGCGGGTTTATCCAATGATGATGGTGCAGCGACATCATCTGTTACAGGTTTACAGAGAGCCATTTTCAATATGACATACTCTTTCTCACCAAATGAAAAATTAACTGAAAAATCCCGATCCCAGATGCAGCCAGAACAAACATTCCTAGGGTCAAAAATGGGGAAAATGCATCCAAAGTATATACAAGAGATGGTGCTCTTGTGGTTTAATAGCCATGTTTGCTGTTGAAAATTTAGGCAGGTGTAGGTACACATTTTTATCAATTTATTATTAAGTCAAAGAAATTTTCCCCATCAGAAAAAAAAAAAAAAGGCAGAAAGAAGCCTGAGGGTGTATGTGTGGGATCCAAATACATTCCAGCATCACATCTTGTTTGCTGGCTTTTGATACAAAACAGAAATCATTTTCCTCCTGCTTATAGCTTTGCTTACAGAGATTATTGAAGACAGCTGCGTGGGTCAGACTCAATGTGTGAACCCACAGACTGTCTCCTTGCACTGTTCTTCACAGATCATGGAAGGTTACTTGGCAGGATGTATGTGCCTTGATGTCCAGGACTAGCCACGCTCCTCTTCCTCACTGTTACTGAGTTTCCCAAGATGAGGGTTGTGACCCTTGCTTCTCTCATGGTCAGCAGCCCACGAGCCTTATGTCTCTTTATGGGCAACCTCAGAATTTCCCTGTTGGAGTTCCCGTCGTGGCGCAGTGGTTAACGAATCCGACTAGGAACCATGAGGTTGCGGGTTCGATCCCTGCCCTTGCTCAGTGGGTTAACGATCCGGTGTTGCCGTGAGCTGTGGTGTAGGTTGCAGACGCGGCTCGGATCCTGCGTTGCTGTGGCTGCAGCGCAGGCCAGTGGCCACAGCTCCGATTAGACCCCTAGCCTGGGAACCTCCAAATGCCGCGGGTGCGGCCATAAAGTGACAAAAGGCAAAAAAAAAAAAAAAAAAAAAAAGAATTTCCCTGTTAAATCCTGAGCAAACATTAACCAAGATAGCTATTTTGCCAGAATGTTCATTCCCATAAGAGAAAAAGAAAGAAGTTCTAAATATTCTTATAAATTTTCTGTGTGTACCTGGCTTGGGCTTGGGGTGCCTTGGGAGCTTGTGTGAACCTTTTGAGCCAAAGCATTCTTTGTCTAGTGGGTCCAGTTTATTTGTTTCCTAGCCTGTCCGTCTATCGATCTATCCGTCCATCTATTTGCTCTTCTATCCATCTTAAATTCTTTGTCTAGAAGCAGAACTAATAGAAATTAAAGCCTGGAGCTCTACCCTGGTGGAAGTGGGGGTGGGAAGCATGGACCCATTCTCTGCCCCGACTGCTGGCTACTGAAACACCTCTGCAGAACCCTAAGCTCTGAGGGGCACATCTTTGAGAATGTGGCCATTTGCCTAATCCTTAGCTTTCATTCCCAGTTTTACCCCAAATATCTATCTACATCCTTTGCAAATTCTGGCCTGAACATCCAGGAGCTCATTGGATGGTGTCCACTGGATGTCCTACAACTGCTCAAACACACTACTTCAGATGCAGCCCATCACCCTCAAACCTCACTCCAAACCTTAGCCACTGGGTTGGAGAGACCCCCATAAGATAAAGTCAGAGCAGACACGAGCCCTGTATCCCTTCATGGAGCGCAGAGTGGCACCACAGTGGGAATTCACCCTTTTCTACTTCTAATTAATGGTGCCACTGCCTACCTATTTGTCCAAGCTTGAAATTTAGACTGATTCCTTATAGTATGTCTGCTGCTTATAAAGAAAAGTTTTAGAAACAGTGGACTATGAGCTCGTGGGCTGTGAGATATAGGGCTCATGTCTGGTGTGATTTTATCTTATGGGGGCCTCTCTGACTCAGGATCTAAAGGTTTGGGTCTGGAGCCAGTTCTATCAATCACCAACTGTGTGATTTGTACAAATTCCTTAACCTCTCTGACTCATTTTTATCAACCACAAAATGAGAGAATAACTACCTTGATGAATTTTTGAGAATTAAATGATGTAGTATTTGCAAACTCTTTAGTATAATACCTTGCAGAAGACATGCTTGGTGAGCTCCAGCTATCCCTTCTCATCAGTTCCCAATCTACAATTCTGGGAGTTCCCATCTTGGCGCAGTGGTTAGCAAACCTGACTAGCATCCATGAGGATACAGGTTTGATCCCTGGCCTCGCTCAGTGGGTTAAGGATCCTGCATTGCCGTGAGCTGTGGTCGTGGCTGTGGTGTAGGCCAGCAGCTGCAGCTCCAATTCAACCCCCCAGCCTGGGAACTTCCATATGCTCCTCAAAAAGACCCCACAATTCTGGCCAAATACATAAGTTCACCTCCTGTCTCTCCATGACCACCATCACTGTCCTAATTCAGGCCTCCACACTTTTCTTTCTGGACTGTTTAACAGTATCCTACTCTGAACAGCCAAACTGATTTCACTAAAACACATATTTAACTACATCACTTCAACTTCCTTCTTGAAGCCCTTCAGCGACTACCCACTGCCTACTAGATGGAAAAAGCTCCACCTCCTCAGCAAGGAGTATTGGACTGTTCACAATTGCCAGGGGTACCTCTGCTCCCTTCTCTGATCTTAGTACTCATGTTCCATGCCTTTTCTGCCCCATTTCCTTCCTTCCTTCCCTGTTCTTTGCTTTTTTTCTCTACCTCAGCTGAGGTTTACTGAGGCCTTTGAGGTGCAGGGTGCACTGCCTGCCATTGAAGTGTGATGTGAGGAAAAAAGACAGTGTCCCTGCCCTCAGGGAGCTCACATGATAGACGGGAATCCAGACATTGATCAGAGAATCATGCAACAAGCATCAAAGCACAGGCTCTGACAGTGCTACCTGGAGGGCCTGAGGTGGTAGGGACATTTGACCTAGTCAGGGAGGTCAAGGGCAGATCCTGGAGAAAGTGACCCTGACTTGACTGAGAAAATAACCAGGCAGAAGTAAAGAAGAGGCTGTGTGTATTTGTGTGCTTTTTGTGTGTATGCACACATGTGCTTGTGTGTGTTTGTGTGTGCATGTATACAAGTGTGCATGTGCACGTGTGCGCATGTGTGCTGCAGTTTGATGCCCTGGCCATTTCCCTAAAGGCCAGCCCAACAGCTGAGTTAGACTTCTCAAACTCAACTCAGCCTTCTCTTTCTCCTTCTCCTTCCCCGTCCTTCCATATCCTCAGAAAAAAAACAAGTGATTGAGGGCATTATCTGGAAAACCCACAACAAGATATTACAACAAATAAGTATTATTTGGTTGAAATTGTCTCAAAAGTTGTTGGTTTTTGTACTGTTCTTTTGTTAAAGAGAAATTGAGTCTAAGACTAGTTAAAAGCAAGACAGTTAAAAGTAAGACAATTAAAAGACTAGTTAAAAGTTGGATTTTATTCAGTACCACTGCAATAAGGGAGAGAGGCTTCATTAAAGCTGAGTTCAACTTTGAATGTTGCAAAGACAGTGGGGATTTATAGC
This sequence comes from Catagonus wagneri, assembly GCA_004024745.2. NCBI lineage: Eukaryota > Metazoa > Chordata > Mammalia > Artiodactyla > Tayassuidae > Catagonus > Catagonus wagneri. The sequence continues at coordinate 4,968,920 of PVHT021183551.1, forward strand.
CAGGTGCAGAATGAGGGGTCAGTGGATATAAAATTACTAAGAGGAGGCATCAAAGTGAGGGGATTCTCACTACACTGACCTAGCAGTGTTCTTGCTAAAACTAGCTGGATAGGCTGAGGACAAGGTCAAGGATAAAGCCTAGTTGGGAAAGAGGTCAGAGAAGCCCAAGTTTGGTAAAAGGGCTAGTCTTCATCAGTTTGTTTGTTCCTGTGCAGCCACCCCTGTGCTGCCTTTAAGGGTAAGTTACCAGGAAACATTTATTGGGAAGTGGTGTTTGCATCATGTACTGAAGTGTATTGAATTCTCTTTCTCTTCAACTAAAAGGTAAGAAATTAAGGTAAGAAGTCGTAGAATAGCTACTATCTACCAAGTGCATGCCATATGCAGGAGCTCTGTTAAGCCTCACCTCGGCTAATCCTCACTGTGGACAGGTGCTAGTATAGCACAGAGGCTAACCACAGACTGGGCATGGTAGCCATCACTTGATGGTCTGCTTAGCCCTGGGTCTGATTTTATGTCCCTGTTCCCTCCCTGCTGGAGGGGAAACTCCTTGAATGCAGAGCCAGAATCCCCAGGTGTTCCTGACACTAATACTGGCACATGGCTCATGCCTTGTACCTGCTCCCGTCAAGGGCCAGCCAGAGAGCTGAGTACCCCCAACTCAGCCAGGGCCTTAACTGTGAATGCCAGAGGGAGAGTTTTACGTGGACTGTCTATGATCTATGTGTTTACGTAAACGTTATGTCTCATGCAAAGACATTAAATTTTTTGAGCTCTCTCCGTCAGCTGACTTTGTTAGTATTTCAGAACTCAGTCAAACAAACAAACAGAAAGTAATACCAGACATCATCATCGTCATAAAAATAAGAGCATTTGTTCATCTCATACCTCATGTGTCCTAGTGGTGGCTGCTGCCATATCAACCCACATAGGTGCCCAATGGGAGATTACAGTTGAGATCATATCCTGTAATGCTAACAAGCTCTTTGATTAAAAGAAGGAGAGAGTGCTGAGGTGGAAAGCATAAGAGAACATTCTTGCAGAGATGATGTGTTTTCCCTCTGTGCTCTAGGGGTCAAATGCTCTGGTTCTCCTTTAGTGACCTGGTCAGCTGGGATGGGTAGGAGAACAGAGGACACTTTGGTCAGTTCTGATCATCTCTGCCAGCGTAGCAGAGGGGGATGGGGTGCAAAGGTGGGAGGGGGGCTTCAGGAGATGCCTTCTCCTCCCTGAGGAAGTGACTTTTGAGCAGAGACCCGCATGAAGCATGGGAAGGATTCATGTGTGTATCCCAAGCGGAAGCTCAGGCTTCTCGGCAGTGAAATGCTCACGTGGCCACCTGCAGGTTGCAGGGCCTTCATTTTCTAACTGGTTCTGGACTGCCCATGAGGTTGGCCTAGCAGACGGCATCTAAGGTGTCTTATACGGTCCTACTTTATGATATGCACGTGCTGCTGTATTCCCCTCCCCTCAGCATGGGCAGGACTCGTGACTTGTTCTAGCCGGTAGAACACAGTAAACAGGATGGAATACCATTTCCATTATTTTGTTATGTGATGTGGCAGAGAGGACGGGATGTCACCCCTCTGATTATGTCACATTATATAAGACTTTTTTTTTTTTTGGCTGCACTCATGCCATGCAAAAGTTCCTGGGCCAGGGATTAAACCTGAGCCACACCAGTGACCCAAGCGGCTGCAGTGAGAATGCCAACTCCTTAACCTGCTGCACCACAGGAAAACTCCAAGACTCTATCTTGTGAGAGTCATTCTTGCTTTCCCGCTGTAATGGAAGAAGTGAGCAGATGTGTTGTGAGGGAGTCCGTGTGGCAAGGAGTGCAGTCCTGTCACCATGAGGAATTCAGTGTTGCCGATAACCTGAGTGAGCTTGTGAATTTTCAGATGAGAATGCAGGCCAGCCGATCCCTGGATTGCAGCCTTGAAGCAGAGAACATGCCTAATCCGTGCCTGGACTCCTGACCCACAGAAAGGATGAGATAACGTGTGTTGTTTTAAGCTGCTGTGTTTGTGATCATTTATGACACAGCAACAGATAATGAATGCGGTTGGGATCCCAAGCACTGAGCATTTTTTCTGCCCTGTTGTGAGGAAATGTGTCTGTGGACAGTAATCAAAGTAGGGAGCAGGAGTCTGCAGTACTGACCGCAACCCAGGGCTCCGTTATGGCTTTCATGGGCCCTGGGCACTTTTGCTACTCTATCTTTCATTTAAAAACAAATTGTGTTTTTTTTAAGTTCCCACTGCGGCTCAGTGGTAATGAGCCTGACTAGTATCCATGAGGTTGTGGGTTCTGTCCCTGGCTTTGCTCAGTGGGTTAAGGATCTGGCGTTGCCCTGAGCTGTGGTATAGGTTGCCGACGTGGCTCGGATCTAGTGTGGCTGTGGCTGTGGCGTAGACCGGCAGATACAGCTCCCACAACTCTGATTAGACCCCTAGCCTGGGAACTTCCATATGCCATGGGTGCGGCCCTATGAAGCAAAAAAAAAAAAAAAAAAAGAAAAGAAAAGAAAATTACATTTTATATTTACCTTTCTATAAAGATGAGTATAGTCCAGACTGAGTTCATTATCATACATTGATTACTATATTTATTTTTCTTCTGATTAAAAAAATTAAAATGAGAACATTTTCATGGGCTCCTAAATGTATCTTAGGTACTTAGCATATACCTGTGGCGTTGGGTGGATAAATCATTCCAGCTACAACCTCCTCAGACTAATAGCCGCTTGGAATTTTCGGTAGACTAAATGAATGACTATGTGAAGATAAGCAGAGGGTGGGCAAAGCAGCAAATGGGAAGGAGAGGAAGAAATGGAGAACAGTTTATTTTAATAAATATTTACTAAAACTCTCCTGCGGGATAAAAGCATGGTGGCTCAGTTTTTGCTTTCTGGAATGTTCTATTGGAATAGCAGAAATAAGCCAAGTACTTGGACGATGCTATATTAAGGCAGAGGTGGATAAGGGCCAGAGGAAAGAAAAGAGAATGAGCCATTCAGGAAAGGAGAAGATTCTGTTCCAGGAATTATTTGTTCAATTGCTTGTTGGTTGGTTCATTTGTTTTACAAATATTTATTGAGTTATAGGTCACGCGTGAGAGATATACATGTTCAGAATAAGGAGTTCCTGCCTGTGAGAAACTGAGCTAGTGTAGGAGACAAATTATTTTAATATCATGTGGTGAGGGATATAATCAGTGCATGTTCAAGAAGGCTGCCTGGGTATGAAATTGGGTTCTGGTGTACAGTTTCTCATCCTTGGCACTGTTGACACTTTGGGCCAGATAATCCTTTGTTGTTGGGCTGTCCTGTGCACTTTGTAGAAAGTTTAGCAGCATTCATAGCTTCTTACCCATTAGATGCCCGCCGTATCCCCCTCCATCCCCCAGTGTGACGGCCAAAAATATTTCCAGACCTTGCCAAATGTCCCCAGGGGACAAACTTTTCCCTGGTTGATCCACTGCTTTAGTTAGAGCTGACAGTGTGACTTAGGGGAGTTATTTAATTTATAGGTGCCTTCGTTACCTAATTTATAAAGTAAGGGACAAAATAGTTCCAATATCATCAGATTATAGCAAGGATTCAATGAGATGATGTGTGCAAAATTCTTAGACTATCTACAGGCATATAGTAAGTACTCAATAAATGTAAGTGGCAATTGGTGTCATTCTCTGGCACACGGTTTAAATTGGACCAGAGCCTGCGCTTCTTGGAGATCTGGGCATATCATACGCATGATGAAGGGCTTTGCGATATGACACATGCAGGTTGACTGGGTGAGTGAATGACAGTTTCTTAGAGCCCTGAATACTTTAGGAAGAAATCTGAGCTCTGAATCAGGAGGTGACAGCGATCTTGAAAGTTTCTAAGCTGTGTTTAGCGGGGAGTGAAGGCTTCTCAGGCATCTGTACAGGGAGGCCCTTCTGTCTTTGTTGTGTCATCAGAGAGGGGTCTCAGCTAATGGTTCCCTCAAGTCCTAAACCATCCATCTGGGGCCACCCAGACTGCTTGCTGTGGCTCCCCAGCAGGTAGACTTGGAGTTCTTCCAGGAATGGGATGAATCAAAGGGCCGTGAGCCTGGCACTGTCCCTGGAATCTCCACTCTCCTAGTCAGCAGGGCACAGGGAAAGGAATGTTATTGTTTGTAACAGAAAATCAGCCCTCAAGGGTGTATCCCAGACTTAATTCTGCAAAAGAGTATGTTAACCTCTCCTTTTTGGGGGAAAAAAATTGCTACTGAGTCTATTTCCCACCCCCACCCCCCAGGGTATTATTAATTATTTCCTCTGCTGTCCACTCTTTTGTTCTGGTCAAGCTGGCCTGCTTTCTGCTTCCTCCATCAGCACCCTAATCCCAATTCATGGTTTTTACACTTTTCTCAGCGAGTCAGTGCAAGGAGTGTAGGTAGCCTTTAGAAGGCAGAAAAGATAAGGACACAGATTCCCCTAGCACCTCCAAAAAGAACCCAGCCCAGCGGACACCTCGATTTTAACCTTGCAAGACTCATTTCAGACTTCTGACCTCCAGAACTATAAGACAGTAAGTCTGTACCATTCTAAGCCATTCTAAGCCACAGAGTTTATAATACTTTGTTATAGCAACAGTGGGAACTAATACACCATCCTTACATCACTGATGAGGAGACAGAGATTCAGGGAGGTTCTGAGATGGAATGTTCATGATCACACAACAGGTGAGGGAGGACCTGAGACACAAACAGGTCTGATTCCAAAGCCCATGTTTGTCTTGAGATGCCCAGCTGGAAACAATCTTTCCCAGACACAGCAAAGGACCCAACTGACTAGGCCTTTTCCTATGTTATGCTATTTAGTCTCTCAAATGTAAACATGTGAACAGACAGAAAACATGCAGATTTGAAAATCAACTCTCGAAGCTAGAGAGATGCTGTCACTTAGACTTAGGTGCTGCCTAAGACTTAGATGCTGCTTAAGACTTAGGTGCTGCTTAGATTTAGATGCTGTCCAAGCATGCTGTCACTAGAGTGAGTTGCAGAAGGGGGCTTGCTCATGGAGTTTTCTTGGTACTTTACGGCCCATGAGCTCTTTATTTGGGTATGTGTAGCATGTGGTCAAGATCATGGCTGCAGTTCCTGCATGGGCCAGTTATGTTTGCCATGTGATATGGGGTCCTGACTCCAGTTTGCCTCTACATACATGGGTGCATGCAAAATATCTAACACATCGTAGGTACTTAGCAAATACTCATCCTTCCTCTACCCAGCAAATCTGTTTCCTGGGGAATGGATGAAAGAGAGTTGATAAACAGGTAGCATCCATTCTCACTGCTGGAAAGGCAACTCAAGTGATACCTTAATGATGGACTAAGCTTCGGTGTTTCTTCTAGAACATAGGCTCCATGAAGGTAGGGATTTTTTTTTTTTTTTTGCTGTTTTTATTTCCTTGCTTTATACTCAGTGCCTGGACTTCATATATTCTGAAAAACCAAATGTGATTAGAGCTCTAGACTAAGAGTCTGGGTTCAAGTTCCAGTTTTGCCACTTGCTTGCCTTTGAGCAAATCTTTTATCTTATCTAAATGTCTTCAGTTTCTTCACCTGTAATGGGAAAAAAATGTTACCTTTTTTGTGCACCTTTTGCAGGTTGGGGTGAGATACATAGCTGTGTCACTTTAAATGATTTATGAGACATTCCTGTGCTAAATACTATATTGGGTATAATGTCAGGATTAGCTCATTGATTCACTCAAAAGCCATGAGGCTCAGGGAGGTGAAGTAACTCACCCAAGGTCACATACATAAAAGTGACAGAGCTGTCTGACTCCAAAGCCTGGGCTTTTCTCTGTTCCCCTACAGTGTAAATTATTAAAGGGTGGAGAGACTTACTTTGTGCATGGTCTTTAAGAGCGTCCATGCATTTAATAGCACCTGATGGGGTCTCAAAAGGACATACCCCTAAACTTTATGTAAAGCTCACCCATCCATATAGTATTAATTAATGTATTGTCACAGGTCTGGCTCTCCTTGTACAATTAGCTCATTCTCTTAATTTTGTATACCCCAACTTCTTTATGTATTCTGAGCCCTTAGGCCTTCCTGGCCTCCTTCATTCTTTGCAGGTTGTATTGCAATTCTGGTTCCTTGAGCAGCATTGAGGCATTGGGGTGGGAGGTTTCCCATCTGGTCCCCTGTCAGTTGTCCATATATGTTGCTTTTGAGCCATCCATCATCTCTGTCCTCGTGGACCCTGGTCCCATGGCTTCCTGCTGCCTCCAGGCCTAGGTGAGACTGTATGAGAGCCTGTCTTTTGAAGGTATCCCAGCTGGGCCATAGCTCTCCCCTCCCCCATGCCAGCTCCCCTCCCCCTAACCCATAGGTTTTACTGAGAAGCAGGGGGCTGGTCCTTGTGGCTCTAGTGACCTGCATACAGACCCTCTATCTTGTCCCTCCTTCCTCTATCCAGGGAATCCTTCTCTAGTGTGGCAGAAATCCTTTCCCTTCCAAATTTCTTGAAGATTTTCTGCTTTCCTCCTCTTCCTTCTCTCCCTCCCCTTCCAGCAGCTTAATGTGGAATCTGTTCCCGGACCAGGGATTGAACTCAGGCTGCAGCAGTGAGAGTGCCAATTTCTAACCACTAGACTATCAGGTAACTCCCTCTGCTTTACTTCTAAATCCACTAAGAGCTTAGATATTTGTAAACACAAAGCCAGGAAGAAATGGGCTACTTCCCTCCTGTTCTTTCCTATGTGCCTTCCCTAATGCAGTGGGAAAGGGAAGAGTTATGATGATGAAGAAGGAAAAAACCCTTAGGTTCATATGATATCTCCAGTTGACACCCAGCCACACAATAAATCTTTGCTAAATATTCTGTCCTGGGCTTCATACTCAATACTGGCATACACCAGTGAATAAGGGAGATGTGGTCCTTGATATGACAGTCTGGAAGAAGAGACTGATTAGAATCAAAGAAATATGAAATCATTCATTTATTTCATTTAGTAACTATTTTTTTTTTTTGTCTTTTTGCCTTATCTAGGGCTGCACCGGTGGCATACGGAGGTTCCTAGGCTAGGGGTCTAACAGTAGCTGTAGCTGCCAGCCTTCGCCACAGCCACAACAACATGGAATCTGAACCGTGTCTGCAACCTACACCACAGCTCATGGCAATGCCAGATTCTTAACCTACTGAGCAAGGCCAGGGATCGAACCTGCAACCTCATGATTCCTAGCCGGATTTGTTAACCACTGAGCCACGATGGGAACTCCTCATTTAATAACTATTTAGAGTTTACAGAAGCAAGAGTACATAAAACAAATAAGTTGTGATATCTGCCAAGAAGAAATGACTAGCACGCTGTCATAAAAGCATGAAGGAGAAGAGGGGCCTAGTTTAGACAGAGTGGTCAGAAAAGTCCTCTCTTAGAAGATGATATTTAAGGTAATATCTATGGGATGAAAAGGAGCCAGCATGCCAAGAGAAGGGTGAAAAGGACTTTCCAGGTAGAGGGATCACATGTGCAAAGGTCCTGAGGCAAGAAATGCTTTGGAATATTTAAGCAACTGAAAGATTGCTGGTGTTGGCAGCAGCATAAGATGAGACTGGGTGTATTACTATGATGCTCACTCAAATGACTGCTTTGGGTAGAAGAAAAGACAGAAGTCGCCATCTCTTTAATGTTCTGGGAATTTAGAAGGAGGAAACAGGTTTTGAATAACTATCTCTGAACCTCAATATTCTATGATACTATGGTCCTTCTATTATGTTCTGTTGCCAATGCCAAAACTCAGAGGGGGTTGGCTTCAGGAACTGGTAAAATGGCATTCTAGTGTTCCTTCACGGCTAAAACTCCTTGATGGTGGTGTGTTTCTGGGGAAGCATCTTGCAACCCACCTTAAATCCCTTCATTAAGTCCTGTCAGTGTGGACCACATTCCCTGATTTTCTCTGCTGGGAGGAATCAGAACCTGTTTCTAGCAGTATAAACTCAAGTCATTACCTTTTATTCAGACACAATTTGGTGGAAAAATTTCTACTTCTTTCTTATAAACTCCCTGTCTTCTCACTACATCTAGAAAAACAAAATGGCTTGGGATTTCCATGGTTCTTTTAAGAGTTAGAGTTTCATGTTCTGTATTTATCAAAGTCACAAAGACTGAAGTTCCAACTGGTTCTAGAATATTTTCTTGTAATGTTGAACATGTCATTTCGGAGCCTTGTCATCAGAATGTGCATGTTCAGATCAAGGTTTAATGGAAGAGTCGGTGGAGGACAGTGGCTCTGCTCTGTTTCCTTGAGGGTAGAGCTGGTGTGCCTGCCTTCTCTTCTTCCTGCCCACTGTTCTCAAGAAGCCTGGGGAAGTTGAGTGAAGGACTCAGGTAACTGTTCAAAGGGGAAACTTCGTGTGTGAAGATCTGGTTGGCGTTTCATCAGACAGACTTAGTTCACTGTTCCTCGACCTGATTGTTTTCCATTTCCTATAGGAGATGAGCCAGCCTGGGCATCATGAAAAAAAAACCTCTCTGCCCTTGGCTGGAGAAGACCATTTTTTCTTGGTTGACTTTTCTTTCTTAGCTTTGCTTAAGCAGCAAAGTCTGCCAAGTGGCTGGTACCATCTGCGGGGCTTCTCAATGTTATTTAAAGAAGTAATCACATCACAGTCATATTTCCAAAATCTGGATACCTCTACATCTGACTTCCTAGTAATCATCATACATGTTTTCTGGAGTGCCTTATAAACAAGTGAGTCCCAAACACTCATCCCCAAATAGGCTCTGTTACTTAGGACTTGAAGGAACATTGCATGGTCTGTTTATAAGGAGGGCTCTTAGTGGTTTGTGGTCTTCACTCTTTTGGGACCACTTTCTGTGTCTATAAGAATGGCCCTGTGAGAGCCTTCAGCACATGCCCTTGGGATACTTTCTGAGTGAGATTCAGAGGACATCCTGATGCTATATAAATAGGTATGTAAGTTATTCACGATGCCAAATTAATGTCCAAGTGGAACCCCTTTGGAAGTAAATTATAAATTACCGGGACACCAGGCATGAGCCAGGACTGCCTTGAGCAAACTGCTATGTATGGTCACCTTACACCCTTGTCCTTGTCAGCTATTCCTAAACGTGATCTGCATTTGCAGTTAGTGTACAGTGTCAAATATTTGGATACAGAGGACATGTGTTCAAGTCCCGTCTCTACCTCATAGCAGTTTATAGCCTCTGACATGTCAGTGAACCTTACAAACTCTGTATAAACTTTTCTCCTAGAGAAAAGTGTAGAAGTTTGGTGGATCCAGGACAGAAAATGAGATTAACACTGTTAGTTGCCAGGCAATGGGGGAGCATAAACCATGAGTAAGACAATGGGCCATCATAAGACAGTGGCTATGTGCTGTGATATGGTGGTCTTAAGGTGCTGAGGAGCAGAGGAGAGACAGCTATTTCTGTTTGGGGAGAGGAATAGGACAGGTGATGGAGAGAGAGGTGTTAAGGAAGGATTTCTGGACGGATATTGACCCATAAGCCCAGCACTGAAGAATGACTAGATTTTTAGTATAAGGGTCAGAGAAGCAAAGACAGAAAGAGAAAGACACATAGAAGGGGCAGAGTTGATGCAGGCCAAGCCAAAAGACAGGGTGGCATTTCTATGAACTGCCAGTAGTTCAGAATGCCCATGGCATTGAATGTGACAGTGAGGGAGGTTCTAGAACATATGTGAGAAAATGCTGAAAAAGAGGAAAGCAGACACACATCCTGAAGGGCTTCGGATTCCATCCTAAGGCGTTGGGGAGCTTTCGTACCTGTTCCTGTGTGGCTTCTCCTGTGGAAAACAGAAATTCCACAGTGGCAGAGACTTGCCATCTTGTTCACTACAGTATTCTCAGGATCCTTGTGCCTGGCGTACAGCAGGTGCTTACTAAATTTATGTCAAGAGGATGAGTAGATTGAGGGGGATGAGTGAGAGAGCCGAACATGACTTGCCTTTTAGAAGTATCACTTAAATACAGAGGGAGAGCAGATCTGAGAGGTGGGGACCCAGGAGGTAGAAATCAGGCAGCTGCCGTTGCCACCAAGAGCCAGCCTGGAAGAGGGTGGAAGAAATGGTCACCTGTTACCAGGTGGACCTGCTAGTTTGGGAGAGAAGATTGTGTCCTGTCGTACTTGCATAAATTTCTGAGTGGTCATGGAGTTCCTCTGCAGAAGGACGTTTCCTCTTTGGAAACATCTCCAACAGGTGTCAAACACACTCTTTGCAAATTGGGCATCTTATTCTTGAAAAGGAGGCATAGGGAAATCTGGTCAGTTTCATGGGTTATCTTTTTTGGAAATCCTAACACAAAGGCTATGGAGATGGATGAAATGCTATGTTCTGAAGAACAGTCCTGTAGAAAGGAAAAGAGTCAGGACAAGGATCAGTTCTGTATTGGGAAGATGAGCCACAAAAAAATAATAACAAGTAGAGCTAAATTTGAGGAATCATTTGCAATGCGTGAAAACTGGAGTGATTCAGATCAGAACGATATGGTTTTGAGGATGACCCAAAGGGCAGGACGAAGCCAAGGCAAAGTGGTATCTTAGTTCCTGGTGTTCCCAGAGGTCTATGATTCAATTATTTTATACTTTGGCCAAAGTCTCAATAAGGAGAGTAGCCCACCCAATGTTAGGCGTTAGACTGTGCAAAACTGTGTTATCAGTTTCCCACTGAGATTAAACTTGGTACTTTCTAAATGGCTTTGTTAGGGTCTGGCCCTATGGATGGTTTTAAAACCTAGTTTATTATTCAGGCAACTTGGTGACAAGGCCAGTCTGAATTGCTGCAACAGCCTGAATTGGCTAATTGTTTAAAGTCAATGACACACGTGAAATATTTATTCATTAATACCTCAAGTATTTATTGAGTACCTTCTAAAGTGGTAGCGCAGAGCTGGGAGCTGGGAATCAAGAATAAAGCAAATATAAATTCCCATCCCACCTGAGCTTATACTAATGAGATGACTCCTAGCGAGCCCCTAGATAGCTTCAGGATGGGGGCTGGTCCCCAGAAAGGCTGACCTTATGATTGAGAGTTTAACTTTGAACCAGCCTGACCTCTTGGCAGCAGGGCAATTGAAAATTGAGTCCAATCTCATGGCCGGTGATTTAATCATATTTACACAATGAAACCCTAAAAAAACTCCAAACACCAGAGTTCAGGGGAGCTTGCTGACTGGTGAACACATCGATGTGCTGGGAGGATGAAGTACCCGGATTCCACAGGGAGAGGGTGTGGAAGATTTGCCTTTGGGACCCTCCCAGACCTTGCCCTACGTGTTTTTTCATTTGGCTGGTTGGGATTTATATCTTTCTAATGGAACTTTCATCATAAGTATGAAAAGAGGGTAAATAAAATAGTTGCAGCCTCTCTGCTCAGAAAGCTTAGAATCTAGCATGAAAGATAAACCGTGATCAAATGACCATTCAAACCAATCTATAATCAAAAATTGTGATCCCTGTTACAGGGAAGAGTTCAGGGAGCTAGGACTTCATCTAGCAGGGGAACCCAATAGAGTTTGTGGGTAGAGACAGCGTTCAGAGAAGGCAGCTCCAATGATACGACCTTTGAGCTGATACAGTGAATCCAGCTAATAGGTCATCAAGGATGAGCAATTTAAGGTCCAGCCAAGTTTATTTTCAGGAGTAGGTGAGATGCGGTTGGAGGCCATGGTTTGTCAGCAAAGGAATCACAAAATGCTTAAAAACATGTTATCTTTGGCAAATTCAGTGTGTCTATCTTTACATTATTGTCACTATTATTATTTGTCTTTGCTCAAGTTGCATTACCAATTCCAAATTACTGACACTGAATTAATGGTCTTTTATGTATTAATTCAGCTGTTTTCTATGGAACTCCCAATTACCTATCATATATCAGCTATAGGGTCAACTGCTTAGGACTCGCAGAGATGAACACACCATTCCTGCTGCCCTGTAGAAGCTAATGTCCTGATCAGGGAGCTCTAAGGGTATAGAAGCGATTCCCAAAACTTCCATTAATTGAGCATCCTGCGAACATTGTTTTCCATAATTAGGAAGTAACAGTATGAATAATTATAATAAAAAATACATGCTAGGTAACTACCTCCATAATTGGCTGTGTTACCTGTTAAAGATTTTCAGTCCAAGGCATGTTCTCCATTTGTTCAAAATGTAGATCAAGTGTGCGTGTGTGTGTGTATACAGATATGTATGTGTGTATGTGTGTGTGTGTGTGTGTGTGTGTAGACCAATGAATTCCAAACTGAGACTGTGTCCTTGTTACAATGAGGTCTGGAAGAATATTTCCATTCTTTTTCTTTTTTTTGTCTTTTTGTCCTTTTATGGCTGCATTCACGGCATATGGAGGTTCCCAGGCTAGGGGTCTAATCAGCTGTAGCTGCTGGCCTATGCCACAGCCACAGCAACACCAGATCCAAGCCGCATCTGCAACTTACACCACAGCTCATGGCTACGTTGGATCCTTAACCCACTGAGTGAGGCCAGGGATCGAACCTGTAACCTCACGGTTCCTAGTCGGATTCATTTCCGCTGCACCACAACGGGAACTCCAAATATTCCATTCTTCGTATAGAATAGTCCATACCCTTGAGAGCTGCAACTTCAGCTGCTAAATTCCTAACATCACTCTATCTACACAGGAGTATTTAAAGGTAAATTACAGTGGGACGTATACAGAAGTGACAGGTAGCCTGGTGTTTGTAGAGGGGAAGGTTTGTTGTAAGGAAAGTGATAAAGAGCCAGGTTGGAGCATATTCAGATTTGGGTTGTGTTAAAGGGAACAGGCTGTGGTGGTGGCCAGGTGGGGAGATTGGGGAGGATAAAGAGGGCAATCCATCACCAGTGCTTTTTAGCAGACAAGTGATGCAGCTCAGAGGAAAATGGATATTCTTTCAAATTTGACTCTATGCTCCTGTGTTGAAGTAAATCAAGTCCAGTTCTCTCCTCTACACCATGAAGGTTGCATGATTAATGTGTCTATTAGGGCTTTTTGGGGTGCAAGCAATAGGAGCTAACTGTGGCTAACCTAACTGAATGGAATTCATTGGACCTGTACAAGTTAATAGCTCACAGAGTAGAAGGCAAAGCTGAAGAACGTGCCCTGGTAGGGGCAGCTGGGAGGCTCCGGGAAGCAGGAACCAGTGGATGCTCAGGTGGTCCAGCCATGGTGTCACCACAATGATGAAGTATCTCCAACTACCTTTAACTCTGGGATTCAGATGGCCAGAAGTGAGCTCTGAGTGGCCCACCTCCAGGCCAGTAAAGGCCAGAGTATTATGATTGACAGTGAGTTCAGGCCTTCTTAATACAGATGAGACAGCACATCCTTAATGGAAACTTGAAGTTCTGTTGCCAAATAGGCACCATCCACTGGTATCCTCCTTAACGGGCCAGCAGAGCAATAGCCAGTCCAGTTCACTTTGCTATGGCCTTGCCTTAGACCTGGACAATAGGAACCCAGCTCAAGTCCTTGTTTGTCAGAACTACCAAAATAAAGACCTTGTTTGTTTTGGTTTTATAAGGAAGCATTTTGAATGTTTGGTACCCATTTGAGCAAATGGGCATTCTGGGTAAGAGGTGGGAAAGCTGGTTGGGACTTCAGAGGGCACAGGACTGAGAGCACAGGTGAATTGGGGAGTGGGGGAGATGAGCAAATAGACAACCAGAGACCTAGCCTGGGAAATGAGGGGAAATACCAGTGCTTCAAGGTTGCTGGCCTTGAGTCAACTAGACAGATTCCCCAGGGGGCTGTGCTTGTCTCCCCCTTCTGCTTGGATGCTGTAGTTTGGGAAGTGCTCCAGGTCTCTAGGCAGCAGAGGAAGACCTGCACACCATGCTCCCTGGGGAGCTTGTCCAGGTCAGTCCCTGTCCCAGGTTCGAGCGGGTCTGATCAACCATTCAGCATCGCCCTCTGTGTTGATAGCACGATAACAGCTCCTGAAGACACATGGGTGGCAAAGGGACAGAGGATTTTTGGAGGAAATGGTGTTAGGGTGAATGTTTGCTGGGATAGTTTTGGTGGGTCCTGAAACCTTAGAACTGAAGGCATAAGGATTTCATGTACACACACACACACACACACACACACACAGAGAGAGAGGGAGAGAGAGAGAGAGAGAGAGAGAGAGAGAGAGAGAGAGAGAGAGAGAGAGAGAAGAGCAAACAGCGTTTTAGAGTAAAAGAGGCTAATGCATTTTGAAACAGGCACTGCCAAAAAGATTGCTCGCCTTTGAAAGCTAAAAGCATGATTTGAGTCTTTTGTTTTTCTTTTCCTATCTTTCAAAGCACACATAAGCTACTGTTATTCTAAACTCCTGGGCCAAATCAGAAATGCATTAAAAAAGAAAGCCCCCAGAGAAAAACTGCTTCGAATAGCACATAAAAGCCAATGCCTGATCTCCCAATTACTTCGGCAGGTTCCAGCCTGTACCTAATCCACACTGCTCCAGACTTGTCCGAGGATCAATGCGTTAAGAGCTGTGTTTGGCATCTTCCTGGCACTCTATAGCTCTGCTGCTGCCAAAAGGAACAGGGCATCAGATCCTCTCAGTTCTGCTTCTGGGGAGGCTGGGCGTCTTTTGCCCAATGATGATGAGATTTGCTGTACATTTCTAGGCAGAAGAACAAGCTGTTAATTCATGGTTAGAAACATGGTTTTGGTCCCTTAACCATCAGAAAACCCTTTGTTGCCTAAAGGCTCTGAGCTGTGCTTCATTTGCAGCCCCTCCACTTGCTTCAGATGCTGGAGGATGGTAGGACTGCCAGGCCCTTTGGGTAAATGGAGGTAATTGGTAGGTACAAGTTTCATATCCCTTGCCCTACAACCTCTTTACTCATCCATCAATGTGTTAGAGGAAAGTAGATTTCAGACTGCATTCTGCCACGTGTACAAAGGTGTCTAAGCAACCAGGCATAGCAACCTGGTTCAGCTGAGAGCCTGAATCTGCAAGCTCAGCCAGTCCTTGCGTTCCGTGCTTATGTGTTCCAACAAGGACTGTGGGTCAGTTTTCCCATGAGCGGAAAAACAATAATTTTGACTGCGTAATTGTCACTTGCTCTAAAACCACTTCCTTGACTATCCTCTTTCAAGTGGCTCTCTTTTCCTCCACCCCCAGTTACTGGGTGACCACCGCATAATAAAACACAGTTTTATTTCCTCCATATCACAAACCACTATCCAATATTGTCTATTTGCTTCTTTTTTTCCCCATTTCTCCTGCTCTCCTCACGTAAGACCATGAGTACAGGGACATGTTGTCTTTTTTCCATCCAGATATAACTTAATTATTATTATTAAAGTTTAGCTGGTTTACAGTGTGCCAATTTCTGCTATATAGCCAAGTGACTCAGTCATACATATATGTACATTCTTTTTAAAATATTATTTTCTGTCATGATCTATCCCAGGAGACTGGACATAGTTCTCTCTGCTATACAGTAGGACCTCATTGCTTATCCATTCTAATTGCAAGAGTTTGCATTTACAACCCCAAATTCCCAGTCTGTCCACTCCCTCTCCCCTCCTCGTTGGCAACCACAAGTCTGTTCTTCACATATATGAGTCTATTTCTGTTTTGTAGACAGGTTCATTTGTGTCATATTTTAGATTTCACATATAAGTGATATCATATGATATTTGTCCTTTTTCTAACTTTCTTCGCTTAGTATAATAATCCCTAGTTGTATCTTTGTTGCTGTGAATGGCATTATTTCGTTCTTTTTTGTGGCTGAGTAGTATTCCATTGTTTACATGCATCACATCTTCTTTGTCCATTCATCTGCTGATGGAAATTTAGGTTGCTTCCATATCTTGGCTATTGTGAATATTGCTGCAATGAGCATAGGGGTGCCTCTATCTTTTTGAATTATATTTTAGTCCAGATATGTGCTCAGGAGTGGGATTGCTGGATCGCACGGTAGTTCTATATTGAGTTTTCTTAGGAACTCCGGACTGTTTTTCATAGTGATTGTATCACTTTACATTCCCACCAACAGTGTAGGAGGCCTCCTTTTTCTCCACACCCTCTCCAGAGTTATTAATGCTGGCCATTTTGAGTGGTGTGAGATGATACTTCATTGTAGTCTTGATTTGCATTTCTCCAATAATTAGTGATATTGATCATCTTTTTATGTGCCTACTGGTCCTCTATATGGGACTTGCTGTCTTATTTGCTGTTGTAAACAGAGCCTAGCACCTGGCCCATGGTAGCACTGAGTACACGTTTGTTGAATGAATGAAAGAACGCTTTCATGTTCTTCCCTTTTGCTTATTTTACTGTCTGAGAATGATATAGAGTGTGACATTTTTCCACCTCTTTGAGGAAATGAAGAGAGAGCTGTTTCAGCTGCACTGCTGGGGAGATTAACATTCTAAAGTTATTTCATGATGTTTCCTACAATTGGAGGAATAGGAATGTGGATTTCTCATCAGCTCTCCCCTGGACAATGAATGTCCACAAAACCCCAATCATCCGATGATGCTGTTTGTATCCTCCGCTACACCATGAGCAACTCCAGAGGAGGGACTGAGGCTTATTTATCTTTGAATTGCAGTGCCTGGCATGGTACCCAGGGTCTAGTGGGGGCTCTGTAAACATTGTTAGATGATATTGACTTCCTCTGTCCCGGTGCCCCTCTTTATACTCTGGCTTCTGGGCTTGTCTCATTGTGTTTCTTGAACCCTTTAGTCAGCAGGAATCCAGCTCAAGCTTGCTATAGAATAAATAAGTGGGAGGGATTACTTGGTTCAAACCCTGAGAGTTCTGGAACAATCACAGTGGGACCAGGGCTCTAACAGTGTCATCAGGATTGGTTCTGCCTCCTTTCAGTCTCCCTGTGTCAGATAGATCCATCCCATGGAAGTGGTCTTCCTCACAGCCAACAATCCCAGCAAGGAGGAATTTTCACCCCCAAGGTGTTACAGGAAGAGTATCTGAGATTGGACTAACTCATAACACACTCATTCCTGACCAGTTATGGCTGCTTAGGGCCTGGAATATTCCAACTGGTCAAGCCTGCATCCCATGCCCACTCCTGGAGTTGGGGGTGGGGTGAAACCCACTTTACTCACTGGCAAGAGAGTGAAGAAGAGATGGGATGTTCTGAAGGAAAAACTGAGGTGCTATTTCCAAACACATGGGTGCAAGGGACCAAAAAATTGCAAAAGTCTTCTTGTCGACCAACTTCCTTCATCCTGAGCTCGTCTGAGAGACAACAGTAACCTTTTCTCGTCCATTAAACTCATCAACATGATGAACTTTTTGGAAGAAGCAACCCGTTCATTTACAAGTGAGTTTCAATTTTAGCACTGCTTTCTAGAGAGAAGCTTCTCACCTACGTTTCTAATTTGTGATTCCCAAGCACCAATTAGAAAATGTACCAAGGAAATTGTCTCTGAATCAGCACTTTTCAAAATACAGATTCTCTGACCACAGCCTGAAAGAGTTTATGGAAGATCTGAAGTAGAGTCATGGATGTGCCTTTGTAAAAATCTCATCAGAGGATTCGAACATGCAGCCAGGTTAGAAGACTATTGGCCTGATCTGTTGGTGAATTTTTGTGGCTTAGGTAGAAGGATGGTATCGTGACCAGCTGGTGGGGGTGAAATTTAGGGGTTTCAAGGACATCCACTGCCTTCCCAATCCTGTTGTAAATGCAACTGTCCTTTGAAAAGATATATGCATTTCAATGTTCATAGCAGCACTGTTTACAATAGCCAATATATGGAAACAAATGTCCATCTATGGAAGAATGGATAAAGAAGATGTGATATATATGTGTGTATATATATATACACACACACACACGTATATATACACATATGTACACAATACATGCATGCACAGACACACACACACATATGTACATACACATACAATGGACTTTTGCTTAGCTATTAAAAAAAAAATGAAATAATGCCATTTGCAGCAACCTGGATGGACCTAGAGATTATCACATTAAGTGAGGCAAGTCAAAGATAAATATCATATGATATCACTTAATTGTGAAATCAAAAAAAAAGATACAAATGAATTTATTTCCAAACCAGAAACAGACTCACAGACATAGAGAACAATCTTATGGTTACCAAAGGGACTAGCAAGTTGGGGAGGAGAGTTAAACTAGGAGTTGGAATTAACAAGTACATACTACTATATATAAAATAGGTAAGCAGCAAGGACCTACTATAGAGCACACAGAAATATACTCAATATCTTGTAATATCCTGTAATGGAAAAGAATCTGGAAAAGCATATATATACTTTAATATTTAAGTACATATATAATATACTATATAATTGAATCATATATAATTGAATTATTTTGCTGTACACTTGAAACTAGCACAACATTGTGAATTAACTCTACCTCAATTTAAAAAAAAAATGCAGCTGTCTTTCCTTACTATAGAGAACAAGTCTTGCTCTGACCTTATTTGTCACATCAAAGCTTCGTATCTGCCCAGAAATGGAGAAATGAGAAGCTGCTGAGTTCTCAACCCAGGTCTCCCGCTAATTGTTTACTAATGGCTTTTGTTACTGACCCAGGAGCTGATTTGGGTCAATAAAATGGGATGGAACAGACAAAGCAGATCTGTAGCTGAATCATATCATGCCTCTTCATCCCTTAAGTGTGGGGACAGACGGCTTGTGCCTAAGCCATGTCAAGTGGAATAATTAGGCAATGTTGGTGGCAGCATTATGATGAAAAGTGCTCATTCGGTAATGACACCTTCTGAAACAACTTCGATTATCTCCTGGAAGAGGGTGGTGAGAGGTCTTTGAAGCTAGATTTCCTGGGACTCAGAAAGCTTTCACTCAAGCTATGAAGTAAGACTGCTTTACTCCCAAGCTGATACAATTACAATATCAAGTCATCTCTACTGTACAAATAAAGCCAAATGGTAATGATCTGTTATCTGGGGCCAGGTCTGTGTTACCTGGATGATTTAGTGGGCTTCGGACCTAACTGCAACCAGGGGAAATGTTGAAAGCCTCATATTTTCAGCCTAGGGTACCTCGTTTTTTTTTATCTCTTGCTTTTATTCCTGAAAAAAAATGTTCCTTGGATTTCCTGAAGGGTCGAAGCTATTTAGAAGGAAGGAAGGAGAATCTTTTCAGGGTTTGCCTGTTTATTCCTTATTGACTACAAACCAAGGCCATCCTTAAGAGAAAGCCAGGGAACGGTACAGAAGTTTCCATCTCCTGTTGCTCTTTGTCTGTGGGGTGAGTAAGGGACGGGGGAGGAAGAGAGGTGGAAAATGCCAGGAGAAGGATTCAGTTATTTTTCCTTTGCTTATTTTGAAACCTGAACAAAAACTGTTACCTCTTTGCTTATTGCAGAAGCAGCCTTATGTTTGTAAGGAATTTCACAAATTCACCAATTCATACAGAAAAGAAAAGCACTTGAATATACTCCTATTTCATTTCACTATGTCTTATTATCTTAACATATCTATCTATCTATTTATTTATTTTGGCCAACATTCTGAAAACAGAACAAAATATTTGTGCTGGCTCAGTCCAGCCCTCAGGTCTCTGATATGTCTCAAATTAGCTCACCTCTAACATTTATGGGGCCCAGGACAGTAGTACAAACAAAGATCCATATACTCTAACTATTTAGAAGTTCACCATCCAGCTAACACACTGTTTAGTGCAACACATACTATCCTCCTACCTTGTAGATGCACCTACACACTGACCTGGAAGAGCCAGGAATAATGTAGGATTCTGGACTCTGCTAAGTTCTGCCCTGGCTGGTGGTTGCTCAAGGATGCTGGTTCCGATCCCCAGCTTCCCAGACGCCCAGCCCCCTCTCCCAGACCCTGGTTCTGTTTTGCCTCAGTGACCAGCCTCAGGCATGGCACATGGATGTCCTGACCTGCATGTTCAAATCCATCCACATCCTCTGCAGACCACCACCCTTCATCATTGCTCAGGCTGGGGGCTAGGGGGTGCAGGGCACATCTTGTCAGTGACGTGATCCTCATCTGGGAATGAAGTTGGGGAAGAAGGTGCCCTAGTCTTTGGAGGAAGCTTGGGGTCCTTTGACAAGAGTTCTGGTGTCCTAGTACTTGAAGGACTGGACAGGCAGGGGCTGTGGGCTCTGTGTAGACATATCCGCACATGCCCCGTGGGTTCTTTGCCTGGTGGAGTGGAAGGACCCAGGTGGGGAAAAGGATCAGAGCAAAGTCCCTTACGATATGCAGCCCAGGGCAGGGCTCTTCCCTGCGAGGTCCAGGGGTATAACTGGTCTCATTCAAATGTCTCTGAGACTTGTAGGCACTGATGAGATGTCTGGAAAAACCCCAACCACATAGCAGGGCAGTGAACCGAGATGTGTGGACTGCTGCTAACTTCCTCTGAGTCTCTGGACAAAGTGCTTCTCTGTGTGTTGAACCGGGCCGCCTGAGATACGCTTTTCCACCCCCTGAAAAGAGACACATTTGCTTTCATTTGCATCGACTGATGATAAACTATGATTTTTGTTCAAAAGTTAGGAGAGGAAGTAATTTTAAATCTGCTATTTTATTTCTCATTTGAGAATAGTTTCCTTGTGTGTTCAGTCACTAGGGGAAAAATGGGGGTAGGGGAGATGCCAAGAATGAAATATTTGGCTCAAATTGCTAATTACTTGTACTAAGTGGTTGTGTAATAGGATATTTGAATATAAAGCCTTCCTCTTTTTAGTCTAACACTTAACCATGTGAATAACACACACAAAAAAATGCTCAAATGCAATCAGAGTTCATTTAAATGTTAATTTTTTTTTTTTTTTTTTTTTTTTTTTGCCTTTTGTCATTTTATGGCCGCGGGTTTATGGCCGCACCCGCGGCATGTGGAGGTTCCCAGGCTAGGGGTCTAATCGGAGCTGTGGCCACCGGCCTTCGCCGCAGCCACAGCAACGCAGGATCCGAGCCGCGTCTGCAACCTACACCACAGCTCACGGCAACGCCGGAT
>PVHT021183551.1:4990006-5184348 GCA_004024745.2 Catagonus wagneri
TTAAATGTTAATTTTAACTTTTATTTACCACTTGGTCTCCCTGCTGAAATATACATACTTTAAAGCTACTACAGCCTGGGTTCCCACTGCTGCAGTTGGTGGAACTCACTCTTATAGTAATGGTTGTTTCCTATGATTTATTTCTCCTGTGTATCACTTGTGTTTCGAGAGAGGAGAAAATGAATTTCTTTGGAAGTAGTATTAATCTACTTCTGCACACATCAAGGTGCAGAAAACAAAACACCAGCCATACTCCCTGAGAATTCTGAAGCATTGCAGATAAAGTTTGGGAATTGAACATGAAGATGGTGGAAGGAACTTTGCATTACCAATAAATAAATAAGTAAGTAAGTAAGTAAATAAATAAATAAATAAATGATTTGGGTAAACCTTAAAAAAAAAAAAGATTTGGGACATAGGTAAGCTCAGAAAGAAAAGGGAAAGTTTCTTTACAAATGGTTGTTTTGCCCTTTCCCAGTGAGCAGTTGTGTTGGCAAGTGACCCACCCAGGACAGGTCTACACCAGCGAGGCAGCCTTGGTGTAACTGACACTTGGGTTGACTGGCTCTTGGCTGAGGGGCTGCCCTGTGCGTGGTAGGATGTTTACCAGGTCTGCCAGCAGGGACTTGGCATTCGCCATCCACCTCTACAAGGATTAAATCATGAGCTGCTGCAGCTGCTGACCTTCAACACCCCCGAAAGGAGCTCAGGGCAGAGATGTGGAGGGAGGCACTCTGTGCTCCAGGAAACTGGCAGAACAGGTCTTCAGATAGATAGTGTCAGGAGAAGATTTTTATAAGCCCCATTCTTGCAGCTCCTTGTATCTAGAAAAACACTAAAATCCAGCATGATGCCATCTGCTCCTCGTGATTAGCAGTAAGCTTCTGCAAAATCTGTGCTTGACTGCATGTATCTCCCAGCTTCACCAAAACCACATATATACTGACCCCCCCCCCCTTTGGAGCGGTATCTTAGAACTCTCTGAAATGCTGCCTCCTGGGCAATAGTCCTCATTTTTGCCCCAAATAAAATTTAACTCGCTACTCTCACGTTGTGTGCTTTTTTAGAGTGGATAAGTCCCTGGACTATACTCACTAATCAGTAGTTCCCTCGTTGGGGTTAAGTTGTGCCTGCCCAAATTCATGTTAAAGTCCTAAATGCTCATATTGTTACCAATGACCCTTTCCAGTCAGTTCCCAACAAGGGTCCTCCACAGTGTTAGAAGTTCAGGTTCAGTTCAGAAGGGAGGAAAAGCTTTATACTTCGATCGAAGACTGGAGATTTGGGAGCTTGAGATTGTTCACGCTCTGGACAGACCGTGGGCGGGGCTTTATCGGTTCCGTCCGCGGGAAGGGGAGGTAGGGAGTTCTCGCGAGGCAGGCACACTGGCCCCTGGCTCCAGACCATAGTGTGGGGCGCAGCCGCTCTGCACACGGCCCGCCGCAGCCATCTTGAATCTACGCGTCGTGCACGGCGCTTCTGCACACGGCCCGCTGGGCTGAGGCGCCGGCACGACCGTTTCCCACCAGGAGCCCTGGTCTGAGGCGCTGGGTGCAAGGCCTCTGCACGTGGCACCCTGTGAGCAAGTGACAGTGGGTGAAGCACAAAGGAAACGGAAAGGTTAGACTTTATTTCCTTACCCAGATTTGATTTCTATTTCCTGGAGAATTGCTGATGGGCTTTGCTGCCGAAAGATTCCCTCTTCTGTATCAGGCTCCTCCTTTTTGAGGGGCGTGGAGCCTGTATCAGGCTCCTCCTTTTTGAGGGGCGGAACCGATAAAGCCCCGCCCACGGTCTGTCCAGAGCGTGAACAAGCTCAAGCTCCCAAGTCTCCAGTCTTCGATCAAAGTATAAAGCTTTTCCTCCCTTCTGAACTGAACCTGAACTTCTAACACTGTGGAGGACCCTTGTTGGGAACTGACTGGAAAGGGTCATTGGTAAAAAGCAGGTGCGGCTTCAGTACCTGCTTTTTGCTGATTTGTGATGTCGTTGTAACCCTGGGAGAGGAGGGCACTTCTCCCCAGCGGCCTTTCTATGTGTCTGCTTGTCCCCAGGCCTCTGACTGTTTGCCCTGAGTGACAACCATTGCCTAAGCTTTTGGAGACAAAGGGACACCAGACAACTTAAGATGCATGGCCTAAATATTGGAAGAGAATAGTGGTCACGTGTCAGTTCTTTTTTTTTTTTTTCCCCGAAAATGAAGGTATTTCCATCGTCCGCCTATAGGCAAGTGTGCCCTGATGCCAAGGCTTGCTGCCGAGGCCTGGATCTCCCAGCTGCATTTTGGTTGTTTTTCAGAAAAGAAGCTTCAGGTCAGGGAGAAGTTACCATGTGTAGTTAGGGGTCCGCTGCCCCCAGGTTGTCGGGAGTTAGGGGCTCGGGGGTCCCCTTCACTCCGGTGTGGCGCACCCACAGAGCCATCCCCTCCCGCTTACCAGGGTCAGTGTTAGGAGTGAGCTGGTCTTGCGGGCTGCTGGTCTTCCAGGTTTTTAGGTTCACCCAGGCTCTTGGCCAGAAAGGATGGAGGAGGGCAGGTCTGCGGATGGGGGTCCTTATTCTGCGAGAGGTTCCTGGTTTCTCCTACCCAGAGGGCACACTAGAGTCGTTCCATTTCAAGGGGGTTAAGGTGTCCAGCCTCAAGGGGTGGGGACTGGACCTGCAGGACATAAGTTCAAATGCATTGAACTTGAACTTTTCCCTTGGGTCTAAACCACATCCAGAGCAGGGTGATCAGAAGCAACTTAATTTCGTTTTCTTGAGTTTCTTGGCATAGCTTGGCTAAGGTCCATTTCAGGGTCTGATCGTTTCTCTCTGCTTTCCCCAACTATTGGGGTCTCCAGGCTGAATGCAAAGTTCATTTTACACCCCAGGCACTCATTATCCCCTTTATCATGTGAAACGCAAATGCTGGACCATTACTGTTTTGCAGGGACCGTGGGAGCCCAAATCTGGAGGTTATTTCTCTCAGTGATGCCTCAGCCACTTTAGCTGCTGTTTCAGTTCTTGCAGGGAATGCTTCCATCCACCTAAGAAAATGTGTCTACCAAGAGATGCCTGAAAATGCCTGGTACTCTCGACATGGCAGTGAAATCAATCTGCCAGTCTTCTCCAGGATATGACCCTCTGGTCTGAATGGTCCTTATCAGGGGCTCTCTGGCGGGTCTGGTGTTGGGGTCATTCATTGTATAAATGGGGCATGTCTTGACTAAACAACTGATTATGCCTTTCATGGCCGGAGTTACCATGATCTCTGCTAACCAGTTATATGGGATTGCCCCTGCCCCCATAGTGAGTTCCTTGCTGAACCTCCCTGGTGGCTTGACCAGCTGCAGTTTGGGGAAGGAATTATTGTCTGTGCCCCCATGGCCTCCTGGATCTCCATCGAAGTCTTATTCTCAGGCTTTGTCTAATTCTTCCTTTGTGTAGATTGGGGAATAATCAGATGACTTTGGATTTCAAGGTTTGAGGGGTCGTTGTCCGTTCCTGGTTCTAGGGCTGCCCTCTTGGCAGTTGCATCTTGTTGTTTGCCTGTGTTACCTCTGCAGCCCCTTTTGGTGACCCCTGCAGTGAATCTCTGCCACACTTTATGCAAGCTGTACTGCTTCTAAAAGCTTCAGTATTCTTAAGCCATGTTTCAACTGTTTATTCTCCATGATAAGCAATTATCTTTCCTTCCAGAGGCACACACGGGGCTTCGTGTGTGCATATGTGTGTGCATGTGTGTGTGTATGTATGTGTGTGTGTGTGTGTGTGTGAATGATGACATACGCATACTGGGAGTCCATGTAAGCGTGAAAGCTCTTCCCTGTCCAGAGCCAGCTTGAGTGAGGGCCCTCAGCCCTGCCTTTTGGGTGGAAATTCCTGGGGTTAGGCTTCTTGCTTCTATAACCTGGGTCTGCGAGGTTACTGTGTGCCAGCCCTTTTCCCTCTTGTAAAACTGCTCCCATCTGTGGACCATTCCTCTTCAGGGTTTGGGAGAGGCTTACTTGCTAGGCCGGGGTGACCGGAATAGATCTTGGTTTCTATGCTGTCATGCTCCAGGGGTCCTGTTTCTGTGGGTAGCATTTAATTTTCCTATGAAATGTAGCCTGGCCCAGTACCAGCTGGGAGATGGGGAAAGCTGACCCATCCATGGGTCTCCAAATTACAGCACCGTTTTACAGTTGGAGTGCTGTGCCAGAGACATTAGAAATGGGATGACAAACTCTATGTCCGGTTTTTCATGGCCTTATATCAGAACAAAGGACTTCAAAAGGAGTATAGACTCTTTTCCACTGAGGTAACACCAGTCTTTGACCCTTCCTTTGAGAGCCCTCTTTTTTTCCCTTTTTCTTTTTTTAGGTCTGCATCTGCAGCATATGGAAATTCCCAGGCTAGAGGTCAAATTGGAGCTGCAGCTGCCAGCCTGTGCCACAGCCACATCAATGAAGGATCCAAGCCACGTCTCCAACCTATACCATAGCTCATAGCAATGCCAGATCCTTAACCCACTGAGCAAGGCCAGTGATTGAACCTATGTCCTCACGGATACTAGTCGGGTGTGTTTCCACCGCGCCACAACAGGAACTCCCGGAGATCCTTCTTGATCTCCTCCCTACATCCTTCCTTCGTGTGCCCCTCAGGACTGGCCCCCTCCCCCGGAACCTAGTCTAGCAACTACACAAAGCAGGGCTAATTGCAAACCAGGGTCCAGCAACCCACTAGGGAAAGTATTTCCTTTCCAGCAGGTTCCGATGGAGAAGGGGGCATCATCCAGGCACACATTCCATTTACCACTTCTGAGCTGCGTAACTGGAAAAGTCCTAGTAAAGGGCTGAGGAAAGATCCAGAGGGGTTCCTGAATCTGATTAGGGGACTCCTTCAAACTCACGACCTCGCCTGAGCTAGACATCCAGAGCCTCCTCAATGTGCTCTTAATGGGGAGAGGAAAAGGCTGTGTACTTTTCAAAAGCCCAGGAGGAAGCAGACAAAGCGAACAGAAGCAATGCAGGTCAGGCTATTCGCAGACCAGGGAACCAAGTGGTCCCAGATAATAAACCTAGCTGGGGACCTTGGAGAATGAGGTGGCAGACAGAGACTGACCCATTATAAAAATATCATCCTACAGGGAATGCAGGCAGCTTGAAAGAAACCTGTCTGTTGGAATAAGATAAAGGAAATCAATCAGGAGCCAAGGGAAAATCCCAAGGCATTCCTAGAACACCTCAGGGAATGCTTCGGAATCTAAACCACCCCGCACTTCAGTCCTTGGAAGAGAATCCAATCTTGAGGTCGTGTTTTATTTCCCAAAGTGCCCTGACATTAGGCCTAAACTTCAGAAACTAGAAATAGAACCAGAGAGACCTTTCAACTGGTCGGAGTTATATACTGGGTGTTTAATACCTGAGATGTGGAAGAGGAAAGTTCAAAGGGTAAAAAGGCCTGAAGGCAAGCCTGCCTCCTGGCTGTTGCCCTCCCGTGTCAGCCCGTTGGCAGGAGAATCTGGACTAACCACCCACGGATACTGTCAGTTCCAGTGAGGCACCCCTGGCCCCCACCAGAAGATAGTAAGCCGCGGAAACTAGGACCCAATCAGTGCACCATATGTAAACAAGAGGGGCGCTGGAAGAGATAATGCCCTTGTCACCCCCAAAGGGGAATGGAAAGGGCAGGTCCCAGCCATACTGTACTGAGTAGATTGCCCTGTGCTATACAGTAGGTCCCTGTTACCTGTCTATCTTATATATAGTAGTGTGTGTATTTCAATCCCAACCCCCAATTTACCCCCCCCCCAATGTTTCCCTTTTGGTAAACCTCAGTTTGTTTTCCAAGTCTTTGAGTATTTTGGTTTTGTAAATGTTATTGTATCATTCCTATTTAGAGTCCACATATTAGTAATCTTATATGATGTTTGTCTTTCTCTGTCTGACTTCACTTAGTATGATAATTTCTAGGTCCATCC
Organism: Catagonus wagneri; assembly: GCA_004024745.2. Lineage (NCBI taxonomy): Eukaryota > Metazoa > Chordata > Mammalia > Artiodactyla > Tayassuidae > Catagonus > Catagonus wagneri. The sequence goes on from PVHT021183551.1 coordinate 4,995,948, forward strand.
ATATTGCTGTAGATGGCATTATTTCATTCTTTTTGTGGCTGAGTAATAATCTATTATATATATATACAATATATACACAATATGTATATCTTCTTTATCCAGTCCTCTGTTGATGGGTGTTTTGGTTGCTTCCATGTCTTGACTATTGTAAATAGTGCTGCTATGAACACTAAGGTGCATGTATCTTTTCAAATTATGGTTTTCTCCAGATATATGCCCAGAAGTGGGATTGCTGGATCATGTGGTAGTTCTGTATCTGTTTTTTTAAGGAAGCTCCATACTGTTCTCCATAGTGATTGCACCAGGTTACATTCCCACCAACAGTGTAGGAAGGTTCCTTTTTTTCCATACCTTCTCCAGTTTTTATTGTTTGTAGACTTTTTGATGATAGCCATTCTGACTGGTATGAGGTAGTACCTCATTGTAGTTCTGAGTTGCGTTTCTCTAGTAATTAGTGACATGGAACATCTTTTCATGTGCTTTTTGCCCATCTGTCTTCTTTGAAGAAGTATCTGTTTAGGTCTTGGGACCATTTTTTAATTGGATTGCTCGTTTTTTTGATATAAAGCTGTATGAGATGTGTATATAATTTGGAGATTAATCCCTTGTCAGTTGCTTCGTTTGTAAAGATTTTTTCCATTCCATGGGCTGTCTTTTTCATTTTGTTAATGGTTTTCTTTGCTGTGTAAAAGCATTTAGGTTTAATTAGGTCCCATTTGTTTATTTTTGTTTTTAGTTTCATTACTCAAGGAGGTAGATCAAAAAAGATATTGCTGTGATTTATGTCAAAGAGTGTTCTGCCTATGTTTTCCTCTAGGAGTTTTGTAGTATCTGGCCTTAATGTTTAGGTCTTAATCCATTTTGAGTTTTATTTTTGTGTATGATACTAGAGAGTGTTCTGATGTCATTCTTTTCCATGTAGCTGTCCAGTTTTCCTGGCACCATTTATAAGAAACCATCTCTTCTCCATTGTATATTCTTGACTCCTTTATTGTAGATTAATTGCCCGTATGTGTGTGTGTTTACTCCTGGGTTTTCTATTCTGTTCCATTGATCTGTATGTCTGTTTTTGTACCAGTATCACACTATTTTGATGACTGTAGCTTTGTAGTATAGTCTGAAGTCAGGGATCCTGAGTCCTCCTGCTCCATTTTTCTTTCTCAGGATTGCTTTGGCTATTTGTAGTCTTTCCGTACAAATTTAAAAATTCCATACAAATTAAAAATTTTTTTATTCTAGTTCTGCCAATCAATTTAATAAGGATTGCACTGAATCTGCAGATTGCATTGGACAGTATAGTCATTTTTTCTTTTTTTTGTCTTTTTGCCTTTATCTAGAGCCGCACCCGCGGCATATGGAGGTTCCCAGGCTAGGGGTCTAACAGAAGCTGTAGCTGCCAGCCTTCGCCACAGCAACGCAGGATCCGAGCCGCGTCTGCAACCTACACCACAGCTCACGGCAACACCAGATCCTTAACCCAGTGAGCAAGGCCAGGGATTGAACCCGCAACCTCACAGTTCTTAGTCAGATTCGTTAACCACTGAGCCACGACGGGAACTCCAGTATAGTCATTTTGATGATATTGATTCTTCCAATCCAAGACCATGGTGTATCTTTTCATTTGTTTGCTGACACCTTGATTTTGGACTTCTGCCTCCAGAATAATAAGAAAATAATTCCTGTTGTTTAAGCCACCTAACTTGTGGTACTTTGTTACAGCAGCCCCTAGTTGTGACAACCTCAAATGCCTCCAGACATTGCCAAATGTCATCTGGGGACAAATCGCCCTTGCTTGAGTTCTCTCTAGGGTACATATTGTCCTCGGCTACTCTCACTTGATTATTGCAGAGCTGAGTAGTTGTGACAGAGACTGTGTGGCCTACAAAGCCTAAACTATGTAACATCTGACCCTTTACAGAAAAAGTTGGCTGACCCCTGATTGAAACTATACTGTGGCACCCCTAAAAGTTTCCTCTGGGGCCAGAGGCACATTGAACAAAGTCTGGGACTGCAGAATTGGTCCATGAACTACAGAAGATGGAATTAAAGATGGAGGTGAGGATGCTGGTGTGCAGAGGAGGGCAAAAGCTTTCCCTGGACACAGCTGGCCAGTGATGCACCTTGGACCAGAGTCCGTCTAGGTGTCCTGACTTCTGAATTGTCAGTCTCAGCCCTTATTCTATTATTTCCTGCCTCTTGCACCACTATTCAGTGTAAGTGTTGCTTGGGTTGGACATCTTTTGTTGGATCAATTGTTTCCTTGTACCAGTTTGTGATTGTTAGGAAGGTACTCAGTTTCCCCGAGTTCAGTGTTTGTGTTACATGGAACTTTAGGCTATTCCTTCATGGACTTGGTTCTTTGCGGTTCCATGGTCCCAGGTGTTCCAGTGGCTTGCTATTATGACCATCCACAGAGTGCTGAAATGCATGTGATGGGAGCCTTCCTTCCTAAAAATGCCTTCTTCAAGAAATGCCTGTAAGGTCTTTCCTAGCTGAGAGTCTTAAGAAGGTTTTTACAGACACCTTTGGGACGGAAGATTCACATATTACTCAAAACCTCTAACCTCAGCATCATTTCCTGTCTCTCTTTGGCCCTCAACCCCCCCCCCCCCCAGTTACAGCAGCAACAATTTAAAGCTGTCCACCCTTCCCCCCAGATTAGCTTGCTTTTAAGACCCCATACTGATTCCTTCAGACTTTGAGGCAATACAGAAAACTTTGGCAAAAAAACTGAAAGCAAAACCTGATGGAGACAATTGCTTGAGGTTGAATGTGTATCCCTCCAAAAGATATGCCGAAGTATTAAATCTCCCACCCCCAAGTACTTGCAGATGTGGCTTATTTGGGGTTACAGTCTTTGAAGATGTACTCAAAGTCAAGTTGAATTTGTCAGGGTAGACCCTAATCCAATATAAGAAGTAGCCTTACAAGAAGAAGAAAAGAGACACAGAGACAAACACACAGGGAGATTGCCATGTGAAGATAGAGGCAGAAACTGGAGTAATGCTTCCACAAAGCAAGGAACACTAAGGATTGCTGGCTTAGTGTTCAGCAGCACATACAGAGGCATGGGACCGGTTCTCCCTTTGAGTGCCTGAGAAAGAACCAACCCTGCTGACACTTTGATTTCAGAATTTTAGCTTCCAGAACCGTGAGAGAATAAATTGCTGTTGCTTAAAGCCATTCGGTTGTGGTACTTTGTTATGGGAGCCCTAAAAAATGAATACAGCAGTTACTATGGAAAACATGTATTTTTGCATCTTATACTGTTCAGTGTGGCTTAGCAATCAAGTGACTTTGAAGTCTGACACACTGTTGACATTTACAGGTCTTTGTATACTCTTGTGTCTACCTGTGCTTTTTCTTCCTAGCACTTCTCACAGTTTGTCACTATATAAGTGCCTTTGTAATTATTTAATTGCTTCTGCCACTAGATGTGAGCTCCATCCATGGCAAATAACAGGTATTCAGTAGTTAAGTATTTGTTGAAAGACCTTGGACAAATCCCTTGTCATTTTTGAACCTCGGTTTCCCAATCTGGAAAACAGAAATGTTAATGGTACCTACTTCATTGATGATTGGGAGAATTAAATGGGATGTTATATATGCAGCACAGGACATAGCATGGTGCGTAATACATTCTGGCGTGAGTATTTTCTACTTGATTCCTTTCCTGGATCCTTGTATAAAAGCCTGCGTGGCACACGGAGCTTTGGGCACACACACCTGCTCTGAATCTTGACTCAGCACATAGCCAGCTTGTATAACTTGTTTTGACAACCCCAGGTGATGATTTGTCATTAAGAGCTATGGTTGAAATTTGACCTCCCCAGAGAAGTTTCCATGGTTTCAAAGACCTCATCCATAAACAGCCCTGAAGACACTGAAAGAACCCTCCTTGAAATTGCCATTAAGGCCATACTTGTCACCCTGGGAAAAGCTAATGGACAGAAGCATGTTGATGTGTTAACAGTTTGAGACCTTTCCCCTAAGAAAACCTTTTAGCTACTGAGGGGTTCATTCACCTTAATTAAAAATTATCCAACGGATTCATCTTTTTCCATCACTCTGGGCACACATAGAGTTTTGTGGTTTTTTAAAAAAAGGAAATTAAAAAAACTCATCCTTCTTCAGATAAATCCTTTGTTTTATTAAGCAGAAAAGCCTGCTGGCTATTAGTTGTCAATTAAGTGCGGGTGTTAATTAAAATAGCCATGTGCAAGCCCTCATCAGGATCAGGCTGCCACGTGGGCGGCCTTGTTGAAGACGGTCCTGAATCACAATTCGTTATCCTTGACGTGACAGTTTGGTACCTCCCTGGAGCACAGGAAAGAAGACTTAAGATTAAGTTTGCTATGTAAATATTGCACAGCTCATTTGAAAAAAGTGATGAGACACATTCTTAGTATGACTTCAACTAGGGCCATGGCCCATAGGTCAGATCCCGTCCTCTGTTTGTTTTTGTGTGCTCTGTGAGCTAAGATCAGTTTTATGCTTTTAGGTGGTTGACTGTAGTCCAGAGAATGATATTTCATGGCACATGGAAATTATGTGAAATTGAAATTTCAGTGTTTTTTTTTTATTGAAGTGCAGTTGATTTACAGTGTCTGTTAGTTTCAGGTGTATAGCACAGTGTTCAATTTTATATACATATAAATATATATATATACACACACACAGTTGTGCAGTGGTATGTATGTATATATACATAATACACATACAATATATGTATATATAATATATGTATTTTCTTTTTGAGATTCTTTTCCATTATAGGTTATTTCAAGATATTGAATATAGTTCCTTGGGCTCTAAGTAGGTCCTTGTTGTCATTTTATCTATTTTATAGATAGTAGTGTGTACCCATTAATCCCAAACTCCTAATTTATCCTTTCCCCACCTCCTTTCCCCTTTGATAACCATAAGTTTGTTTTCTGTGTCTGTAAGTCTATTTCTGTTTTGGAAATAAGTTCATTTGTATCATCCTTTTAGATTTCAGATGTAAGTTTATATCATATGATATTTGTCTTTCTCTGTATGACTTAACTTTACTTAGAACGATAATCTCTAGGTCCATTTGGGTGTTCTTGAATAAAGTTTTATTGGTACCCAGACACGAACATTCATTTGCTTTTTGTCTGTGGCCCATCCCTGGTTTAAATAATCCCTGTGACACTGAAGCTTGACCTGAAGGGACACACACACGTGCATGCATGCTCTGTCCCTTCTTCTGGCATCTCTCTAATAGGGCTGCCTTGACACCAGGCATTCCCCGGTGTGTTTATCCCTTGGAGGGCGAAGCAGTATCATCAGTGTAAACTCATCTGTGGTCTTATGATCACTGAACTTTATATGTTGAGGCGGCTGCTCGAGGTGTGTCAGGAATCATCTTCTACCTCTCGGAGATGTAATTGCCGCTGTCTTTTCTCATATGCCGTCATCCCGAAGGAGGAGAAAACCAGCTTTGCCCCATGCATTCCAGGAAAGGAGATGAGAGCTGGGAAGGCAGGAGGCACTGACTATGGAGAAATGAGGGTGAACACTCCTCCATGTTGTCTTACAGAAGGGCCAGGTCTGCCTCTTTACGCAGCTGTCCCGAGACCCAAGCCCAAACATTGACAGCATCCCCGTGGAGAGTTAATGGTGTGTGCTACCTGGAGGTGGGGAAGCAAAACCGCAACTGGTACCATGGTAACTGAATCTTAGGACCAACTCTGAGCAACCTGGAAAACAGAGGATGTGTGTTTTTGCCAAACTCCCATGCACTCACTGGAGCCGCTCATCCTAAGCACCCTTCTTGTGCTTCTCCTGCTGACCTGAGGTTTCCCTGCCACCTCTACAGACACTGAAGTTCTCCCCGGGGGACCAAGTGGAATCATTCTGCCCTTCCGTGGCCTCCTGCTGCTCCTTAGCCACCCGAGATCTGTGTCTCAGTCTTAGTTCTTTGTGCATATTGCATTTTCCTCATAGATTATCAATTTGGCGTAGCCATGGGACAACAAAACATCAATGGATAGGAGATGGAAACACTTTAGTATAAAACAAATGTGGAAAGCAATATACTTTAGGTATTAGGTGACTGTGCTCTGGAGTCAGCAACCTAGAATCAAATTCTAATTCTGTTACCCGCCAGCTTGCATTTGCCAAGCTTACCAATATCTTGGAACCTCACTTGCTTTGTTGAAAATGGGATGATGAACAACATCTGATACAATGGCTTTGAAGAACAAGTGATTTTGTGTAACTGCTGAGCACAATGTCCAGCTCAGAGTGAGTCTGTAAAGTGGAACATAATACTGCTTCTGTACTTTCAGGTAACTAAGAGCTTTTCTATGAATTTACCCTGGAATGTGAAGCATCTGAGCAACTTAGACTTAAGGAAGTTATAGGAGCTGTCGCTGCCCTTCCATGAAAATACATGCATGTGGAAACACACACACACACACACACATATATGTATATAGGTCATTAGCTTCAAAGACCTTTCCCTGAGCCCAGTGTAACTGGGTTGGCAACTTTATATGACCTGTGAGTTCTCACTCACAGCATTGCTGGAGGCTGATGTTGTTCCAGATACTGTTTTCAGCCTTGTTCTTCCTTTTCATTTATTGTCATGAAATCAAGCAATCCTCCCATACTTTTATTTTAGCAAATACTTATCAATCCCTCACTGTGTGTCACATTAGACTAGGACCTATCAGCAGAACAGACAAGGTCTGTTCCATAGTGCAGCTGAAAGCAAAGACATTAATCAAATCATCACGCACAGATTTACATTTTTAAAGACCCATTTGGTTGCAATGAGGACTATGGATGAAGGCAATGATGGAGACCCATGAGGAGCCTCACAGCCCCTGGGAACCAGATGATGGTGAATCAGATGGAAATTGTGCAGTAATATGGAGAGAGATGGACGTGTCAAGGAATGATCAGAAGGTAATGTCAAGATGACCGGGTCAGGGATTGGACGTGGACATGGAGATAGGAGTGACTGTCTGGCTTCTAGCTGTGACCCTTCAGGGAGAGAACTCCAGAAAAAGGCCAGGTTGTGAGCTGAAGGTATACATTCCATGTGGGCATCTGGGTGGGGTACTAGCTTTATGGGCCTCAGAGGAATTCTCACTGCTGTTTGGCACATTCAGCCTGACCATGCACAATAGAAAAATGCATCTCTAAATCTCCTGGCCTACACACGTGCACAGGTTATATTCATCCTTCAAATAAACATCATGAGAAAAAAAATCAATCATTGCCTGTTCTGTTGGGATCAGCTGTCATGGAGCAAGTAAATCTGATCCCTACAAGAAAGGAAAGTTTTTCTGGAATCTCTGAAGTATCTTCTAAGCCTCAAATGACCCTGGGTTCTTTAATTCAGTCCCAATACTGCCACTACACTATCATTCCCTTAAGCAAAACAGTCACTGAATATACTTGAGTCTGTTGTCATGTTAGAATAAATCCGTTCAGTGGTTTGAATGAGCTAAGTTATTTTGCTTTTGCTGTAATTAGGCAGTTCTTAGCAAATTGGACTGTTTTTTTTTTGTCACTTTTATTGAGGTATGATTTACATACAGTAAATGAGTCAGTTTTCAGCGTACAATTCAATGAGTGTTGACAATGTCTATGGTTTTAGAACTACCACCACGTGGTGGAATAAAACACTCCATCAGCCCAATGAGTGTTTTCATGCCCCTCACCATTCCCTGATCACTGCCAGCCCTTGACCTGCTTTCTAGTCTTATAGTTGTGCCTGTCCTAGAATTTTATATAATTGAAATCACTCTATACGAAAAGTTTTCTGTCTCCTTTCACTTGGCGTAATGCTTTTGAGAGTCATCATGTTGTTGCATGAATCAGTAATTTGTTCCTTTTTATTGCTAAGTAACATTCCATTGTATGGTTATATCACAGTTCATAACTGATGGGCATTTGGGTTCTTTCTTGTTTCGGGCAGTTATGACTAAATCTGTGTCAATGTTCCTGTACAAGTCTTTATGTGGAATTTTGTATCTTTGTAATAAATTCTTAGGGGTGACATTACTAGCTCATAAGGTAAGTGTATGTGATATTAGAAGAAGCACTCAAACTGTGTTCCAAAGGAGCTGTAAAATTTTGCATTCTCCCTCGCAGTATATGAGGATTGCAGTTTTTCTACATCCTCTCCAATAATTTTTATTTATGGCCATTTCCACAGGGTATGAAATGGCATCTCACAGTGGCTTTAATTTGCATTTTCCTACTAGTTATTTAGGTCGAATATATTTTCATATTCTTATTTGTCATCTTCTATATAGTTTGGCAAAGTATCTATTGAAATCTTTCAACTATTTAAAATTTATATTTACTTATTTTTTTTATGCCATGTAATTGAATTTTAAGAAGTCTTCATACATTCTGGATACAACTCCTTCATCAGATATGTTTTGTAAATATTTTCTTCTAGTCTATGGCTTGCCTTTTCATTTTCTTCCAAGTGTCATTTTTTAGTTTTTACCTATTATTTAAAAAATTAAACCTTTTAAATTGTGGTAAAATGCGCATAACATGCAATTTTCTATCTTAACCACTTTTAAGCGTACAGTTCAATAGTGTTAAGTACATTCACATTATCGTGCAAGTAATATCTAGAGTCTTCTTTTGAAGTTCAAAAGTTTTTAAAATTTTGATGAGGTGCAATTTATCATTTGTTTCTTTTGCATTTTATACTATTAACTAATCCTTGCCTATTGAAGTAAACTGCTAAACTCCAGGATTTTGATTTTTTTCTGTATCTTCTTTTGGAAGCTTCTTAATTTACCCCTTACGTATAAGTCTGTGATCCATTTTAAGTTAATACTTGCATGTGGTGTGGAAAGGTCTATATTCAGTGTTTTCCATATAGCTATCCAGTTGTTCTAGGATCATTTGTTGACAAGATGATCCTTTCTCTTTTGAATTATCTTGACATCTTTGTTAAAAAGAAAGAATAGGGACTCCCTATTCTGTTTCATTGTTGTGTGTGTGTTTATACAGGTTAACACATCGCCTTGAAAACTTCAGTTTGTAGTAAGTCTTCAAATTAAGACTGTAAGGTCTCTAACTTTGTTCCACTTTTTCAGAATTGTTTTTACTATTCTATACCCTTTGTACTTTCATTGCAGTTTAGAATTAGTTTGTGAATTTTTCCAGAAAAAAGCTTGCTGGGAATTTGATGGAAATTACTGACACCTTTAAAAATATATATTTTAGGAGATCCCGTCATGGTGCAGTGGAAACAAATCCGACTAGGAACCATGAGGTTGCGGGTTCGATCCCTGGCCTCGCTCAGTGGGTTAAGGATATGGCGTTGCCATGAGCTATGGTGTAGATCGCAGACTTGGCTCGGATCCCGTGTTGCTGTGGCTGTGGCGTAGGCCGGCGGCTACAGCTCCGAGTAGACCCCTAGCCTGGGAACCTCCATATGCTGCGAGTACAGCCCTAAAAGGACAAAAGACAAATATATATATATATATATATATATATATATATATATATATATATATATATTATTATTATTTTAAAGACAATTTTAAAGGTTACTTTCCGTTTACAGTTATTACAAAATATTGTCTATATTCCCTGTGTTCTACAACACATCCTTGAGCCTATCTTAAACCCAATAATTTGTACCTCCCACTCTCCTACCCTTATAATGGCCCTCTCTCCCTTCTCCCCTCTGGTAACCACTAGTTTGTTTACTGTATCTATGAGTCTGCTTCTTTTTTGTTGTACTCACTTAGTTTGTTGTATTTTTTAGATTCTTTATGTAAATGATATCATATAGTATTGGTCTTTATCTGTCTGATTTATATCGGTTAGTGTAACACCCTTCATTTCCATCCTTGTTGTTGCAAAGGACAAGATTTCTTTCTCATGGCTGAAACATTTTTTTATTGTCAGTCTATACTACATCTTTATCCATTCATCTGTTGACGGATACTTACATTGTTTCCATGTCTTGGCAATTGTAAATAATTGCAAGTAGTATCTTTTCGAAGTAGTGTTTTAGGATTTGTTTTTCTTTTTGTTTTTTGGATATAGGCCCAGGAGTGGAATTGCTAGGTCATATGGTAGTTCTGTTTTTAGTTTTTTGAGGAACTTCTAATACTGTTTTCTACAGTGGCTGTAGCAATTCACGTTCCCACCAACAGTGTATAACTGTTCCCTTGTCTCCACATCCTTGCTAACATTGGTTATTTGTGTTCTTTTTGGTGATAGCCATTCTGACAGATGTGAGGTGATATCTCATTGTGTTGTTTTTTTTTGTCGACGTTTGTTTTTGGCTGTTCCCATGGCATACAGAAGTTCCTGGTCCAAGGATCGAACCCAAGCAGTGATAACGTCAAATCCTTAACTGCTGGGCCACCAGGGAACACCTCTCTCCTTTGGTTTTGCTTTGCATTTCCCTGATGCTTAGCAATGTTGAGTATCTTTGTATATGCCTGTTGGCCATCTGAATTTCCTCTTTGGAAAAATGTCTATTGAGTTTTTCTGCCCATTTTTTAATCTTGTTTTTTTGAGCTGATGACAACTTAATGACAATAATATTAATAATAATAATAATAATAATAGATCTTGTCATTGGTGAACATGGTATATCTCTCCATTCATTTATATCTGTTTTAATTTCTCTCAAGTGTTTTGCGGTATTAAGTGTATAGGTTTTACACTTAAATTATCACAATTTTAGGGCTACTGTAAATGGTATCTTTAATTTTTAACTTAAAGTTTTCTTTGCTAGTACATAAAAATATAAATTAGCTTTGTATATTGATCTCATGTCCTGTGAACATGTTAAACTCACTCTTTCTAATAACTTTTTTTTTTTTTGCCTTTTAGGGCTGCACCCATCGAATCTGGAAGTTCCAGGCTAGGGATCGAATTGAAGCTGTAGCTGCTGGCCTGCACCAGAGCTACAGCAATGCAGGATCTGAGCTGTGTCTGTGACCTACACTGCAGTTCATGGGAATGTCAGATCCTTAACCCACTAAGCAGAGCCAGGGATCGAACCTGCATCCTTATGGATACTAGTTAGATTTGTTGTCTCTGAGCCAAAGTGGAACTCCCAGTAACTTTTTCTGTAGATTCTTTTTTTGGAGAAAAGTCTGGTTACAACTACCTGTTTACATATTTATTGTTTTATTGGTTACAATAAAAACAATATCAATTATAATATCAATATATGCCCATTAAAAAATGTGAAACAGTATGGAGGATTATAAAGTCAAAAGAGAAATCATTCGACCATCCTAATCTCATGCTCCAGAGATAAACTATTGTTAACTCACCGTACTTATTTGTTATCACTACTCACACATGTTTGGATATATATATATACACACACACATTGAGATTCTTCTACAAATTGCTCTTTAAATTTAACAATGATATATTTAACAATATAATGTATGTTTATTATGGACTGCATATGTACATATATTTATATGCAATAACCTAACAATAATATAGTTTCCTTTCTACGTCTGTATAAGCAGTCAAGGACTGTAAGAATTTTGTAGGCTTCCTGGAACCATTATAACTTTCTCAACATTGGTTATCTTTGTTGCTCCCTTGGCTGTTTCCTGTAGAGATCTTAGTAAAATTCTTATAAGGGGGAATGGATCCTTTTTTGTGGATGATGAAACTAAGACATAATGAGGTCAAGTGGCTCTCACATGTCTGTACCCTCGTACTCCCCAAAGTAGTGAGGAATGGAGGGGACACTGGGGTGGCTGTGTCCCACTTCGTAGCCAGTCATGGGAGAGGAAACCTAGAAACTAGAGTTAGTGGGGCAGCTGGAAAGAGGTGAGGAGGGCCTGAGACTCTGTTTTATAGTTTTCTAAGAATTTTCTGTATAGACAGTCATTTAGTCTTCAAATAAAGTCAGTTTTCTTTCTTTCAACATTCATGCATTTTCATTTGTTTCTCTTGCTAGAACTCCCAAGGACTGTTAAATAGGAGTGGATGCAGTGGTCATCTTTGTCTCGTTCCAGATCTTCTAAGAAGAATATTCAGTCTTTTCCATTAAGTATAGCGTTAGTTGTATTGCTTTAGTAGATGTGTTTTATCAGGTTTAGGGAATGCACTTTTATTCCTAGTTTACTGAGAATTTTTATCAGGAATGGGTGTTAAAGTTTTCAAAAACTTTTTTCTGTATCTATTGAGGTCATCATATGGTTTTCCCTTTTTAGCTGCTAATATGGTGAATTACATTTACTAATTTTCAAATGTTAAGCCAGCCTTGCCTCTCTGGCATCAAACCTTACTTGGTAATGATATATTATCTTTCAAATATGAATTTAATTTGCTAAAATTTTATGAGATATTTTGCATCTATATTTTTTGAGAAGCATTGGTTTGTGGTTTTCACATAAAGACATTATATCTATCTGGTTTTGGCATCAGGGTAGTAATGCTGCCTTCATGAACTGAACTGGGAAGTATGCCCCCCTGCCATGTACACTGGCATTATTTCATCCTTAAATGTTTTTTTAGAATTCATCAGTGACCATCTGGGCATGCAGATTTCTTTGTAGCATAATTTTTAGCTACTAATTCGGTTTCTTTAATATATATGGGACTGGAAGTTCCTAGGCTAGGGGTTGAATCAGAGCTACAACTGCTGGCCTACGCCACAGCCACAGCAACGTGGGACCCCAGCTGTGTCTGCAACCTACACCGCAGCTCAGGGCAACGCTGGATCCTTAACCCACGGAGCGAGACCAGGGATCAAATCCACGTCCTATGGATCCTAGTTGGGATCGCTGAACCATGAAGGGAACTCCAAGTAGCTTCATTCTTGATAATAGTAATTGTGTCCTAATCACTATTGGCTTAAGACTTTTTGGATTTTATTGATTTTTACAGGAAAGCAACCTTTGGTTTCATTGATTTTCTGAACTGTTTTTATATCTTTTCAGTTCATTGATTTCTAATCTTTATTATTTCCTTTATTTTATTTTGGGCTTGATTTTTTTCATCTTTTTTATAGTTTCTTAAAGTAGAATCAAGGGCCTTTGATCTTAGATCTTTCTGCTTTTCTATAAGTTTATATACATAAATATAATTGCATTTTATACTTTACATTTTCCTATAAAGTAAAAGGAAAATGTAAAGTATAAAATCTTACAAGTATCTCACAAATTTGAATATATTATATTTTCATTTTTCACTCAACTCAAAATATTTTCTAATAAAAGTTATTCTTTAACCAATGGGTTGTTTAGAACTATGTTGTTTATTTTCAAATGTTTGGGGATTTTCCAGATGTCCTTCTATTATTCTGTTATTGATTTTTAGTTTAAATCTCTTGTGTTTAGGAAACATACATTTGTTGAAGACTGTTTTATGGTTCAGTCTCTGGCCTATCTTGGTAAATATTCCATGTGCACTTAATAGAATTTGTGTTCTGCTGTTACTAGGGAGAGTGATTTATTAATGCCATTTAGGTTAGGTTGGTTGATAATGTTTTTCATATCTTCTATGCCTTTTCTGATTATCTGAATATCTTTTAATTCATTATTGAAAGAAGGATGTTGAAATCTGTAATTATAATTGTGGATTTGTCTGTTCTTTTGGTTCTTCTACCATTTATTACCTCATCTACTGTGATGTTCTGTTACTAGGTTCATACCATTTAGTATCTTTTTATCCCGTTGATGAACTGGCCACTTTATGTAATATCCTCCTTTTTCACTGGTAATATTCCTTGTTCTGAAACTTTAAGTATTACCATTACATCATTGTTTTGATTAATGGTTGCATGCTTTATCTTTTTTCATCTTTTTACTTTTCATTTTTCTGCCTTTATATTTAAAATGGAGTTTTTAATTGTTAGATTATGGTTGGGTCTTTTTATTTTATCCAGTCTGACAAACTCTGTCTTTTAATTGAGGGTCTTAGACCACTTTTATATAATGTAAGTATTGACATGATTGTATTCAAATATGCAGTCTGTTATTCATTTCTATCCATATCTGATCTTCATTTATTTTGCCTTCTTTCTATAATTTCTTTTGGATTAACTATTTTTATGATTCCATTTTTTTCTTTAATGTATTGGCTATTCATTATTGTCATTTAAATATAGTTATTCTGGTGTTATATATAGTAAACCCCAGAGTAACTATTTTTAACTAAATTAATTTATCGCAGTATCTTTTCAAATAATACTATAGCATAAGAACCTTTAACAGTATATTTTCATCCTTCCCTTTTATTACGAGCTATTTTTATAATTCCTTTTACTTTTCATATGGTCTAAACCCCACAACACATTATTGTTATTTATGCTTTAAATAGTCAGTTATCTTTTAAGAAGATTTATAAAAGTGAGAAAAAAATACCTTCTGTATTTACTTCTATGTTTAAGGTTTCTGGTGCTATTTCTTCTTTATGTAGATACTAATTTCCATGTAGTCTCATTTTCTTTCTGGCTAAATGAAGAACTTTCTAACTATTTCTCAGTATGTGGAGATACTGGTGATAAATATTCTCATTGTTTTCTGGGAAAAAACTTTTCCTACTATTATTTAAAAAAAATTCTTTTTTGTCTTTTTGCCTTATCTAGGGCTGGACCTGCGGCATATGGAGGTTCCCAGGCTAGGGGTCTAACAGGAGCTGTAGCCGCCGGCCTTCGCCACAGCCACAGCAATGCGGGATCCGAGCCGCGTCTGCAGCCTACACCACAGCCCACAGCAACGCTGGATCCTTAACCCACTGAGCAAGGCCAGGGATTGAACCCGCAACCTCATGGTTCCTAGTCAGATTCGTTAACCACTGAGCCACAACGGGAACTCCTATTTTTAAAGATATTTTGATTCTTTTCTAGAATTCGTGGCTTAGAGTTTTTTTTCCTTTGTAATTTGCAGACACTACTATATTGTCTTCCATCTTGCACACTTTATAATGAAGTTTGTTGTATTATTATCTTTGTTCCTCTATATGTAATATGTCTTTTTGTCTCTGTCTTTATCAATGATTTCTGTAATTTTGATTATTATGTGAGTAATAATCTATATAGAGTATTATTATTTTTCTTGAGGTTTGTTGAGCTAATTGGGTTTATAGTTTTCATCAAAATTGTAAAAGATTAGCCATTATTTATTTAAATATTTACCCGTTTACACCTTTTAAACATTTTTAAAATTATAGTAGATATACAGTGTTGTGCCAGTTTCTGCTGTACAGCAAAGTGACCCAGCCATACATATATATGCATTACCTTTCTTATATTATCTTCCACCATGGACTATCCCAAAATTCTGGATATAGGTCCCTGTGCTGTACAACAGGACCTCGCTGCTTACCATTCTAAATGTAATATCTTTGCATCTACTAACCCCAAACTCCCAGTCCCTCAACACATAGATTTTATGGGACTTCAATTGCACGTATGGTAGGCTACTAGATACTGTTTTACAGCTCACTGGAGCACTGTTCTTCTTATTCTTACTATTTTTTGTCAATCTCTTTGCTTAATTTTGGAACGTTTCTTATTTCTGTGTCTTCAGATTCATTAATATTTTCTTCAGTACTGTCTAATCTGCTGTAAATCCTATCTAGTATATTTTTCATCTCTGATTTTGTGTTTTTCATCTCTAGAAGTTTGACTTTTTATTTATAGCTTCCATTTTCTCTCTCATGTTTTCCTCTACCTTTTTGAACATAGTATATTTGTAGTAACTATTTTAGTGTCCATGTTTGTTAATTCTATCATCTTGGTCATTTCTAGATCTACTTAGATTCATTAGGTTTTTCTTCTGGTTGTGGGTTGTATTTCCTTATTTCTTTTCATTCTTCATAATTTCTTATTGGATGTCTGATATCGTGAATATTACATTGTCGGTTGCTGGATTTTTATCGTAGTTCTTTGATTTTTGTTGAATGTTGTCTTTACCACATTCAAGGTACTTGAAATCAGTATGATTCTTTTAAGATTGACTTTAAACCCAAGTTGGTCCAGAGCAACCTTTAATTTAGGGCTAATTTGTCTCTACTGCTGAGGCAATACTTACCCAGTAATTCTATCCAATGCCCTATGTTTCCACACTGGCTGAATTATTTCCAGCTCTATGTATGCACATTAAGTTGTTCTGTCACTCCTCTCTGGTTATTTTTTCCTGGCTCATGTATTTTTCCCCAAAGAGGTACAGATCAATTGAGCCGAAGACTCAAGGAAACCCTCTACAAATCTTTAGAAATTTCTGCCTATATAGCCCCCCAACCCCGCTGCTTTAGTATTTTGTCATGTAAATCCCAGCTACCTTGACCTCCTCAAACTCCAAATTCTGTTTCTTCAACTTAATGGAACTACTAGGCTCTGTTTGGTGTTCCCTCTCTGAACTCTGGTCTGGAAACCCTCTCCAGGAAGTAAATTAAAGAAATTCTAAGGCTCACCATTTTTGTTTCTTTTCTTTCAAGGGCTTCTGTACTGCTTGTTGTGCAATGTTTGAAAAAATATAAACGTAAATACTGTCGGCTTATAGTCATCAGAAAATTTGCCTTGGGCACTCATTATAGCTAAGAGTAGAAGTCATAGTAGTTGTTACTTTATTTGCGTACAGCTGTAGCTACAGGTAAAAGGCATCAATTATTGCATATCTTACTCTTAACATTTTTTAAAATGTCAAAACATTTTGTTAATGTCAACATTTTGTTAATGTTAAACTTTCAGCTATTTTTCTCTTTCAGCAGTTCTTACTTTGGAGGGGTAATGGCTTCATTAGAGAATTCATGGACCTCTTCCACTAAAATATGCACATGGTCAGGCATACCCATTAACTTGGAAGTTAAAAAGGACAGAATAATCTGAATCTCCCCTGTAAACCTTAGAGGAATATCTAGGCTCCAGGTGAGAAACAGCTCTAATTCATATTAGCTTTGTTTGTTTCTTTGGTGATCAGAAAAATTTGTAATTCCTACCCTACCCTACCTTAGCTTGCAAGATTGTGAAAAATCACACTGGCGGTGTTAAAGTACTATAAAAGGGTTATAGAAACATCCTGCATTTTTTTTTTTTGTGATGGTTACTATTGCTGTTGTTACCATCATTATAATTTATAGTGGTTAATACTTGAAATAATTTTGTTTTTTCTTAACTACACAAGAAATGTGTACATATGCACACATATGTGTACGTACATACGCAGACACACACACCAGTTATTTTCTAAAAAGGACTTAACAATCATGTAATTACCTATCTTCACTGAAAACATGGCTCTTGTTCGCTCTTTTCTTCCCTCAATTTTGCATCGCCTGGTTGAGTAGTCGACCAGCACATTTATACAATTTTTGCATTGATTTACAAAATAAGTGTTGTGTAATGTACTTTGTGAAATTCATTGTTTCTGTGCTATTAAAATCAATAAAGACGCAATTTATGGAATAATCTTTTTCAGATATGTCTCTGAACTAGTTACATTTTGTTATGCAGTATTGGCTACGTTCTTTAATAATGCAAGACCTTCCCTGAGCTTTGGCCTAGTCCTGTGCTTTTTTCTTCCTTTCCCAGCCTCTCTTATCAAGATAGAAACCATGGCCGCATCTGCGCCCAGTATCCCGATGTGTTTCTGCTCTGCCTATCTTCGTGTCATGCCATTTCCTTCTGACTCAGCTCTGCATCTTCTCCCTTGCCATTTATTCCTGTGCCCCATCCCAGTTACCAGAACTCGTTTTCTCCTCCTCTTCAGGTGACTGAATCCCTTTCAACCTTTGGATTCAGTTTGGGGCTCACCTCCTCCAGGGAGGCTTCATGATCACCTGGACCCAGGGTCAGTTTTCTCTCCTCAGAAGTCCTGGACTGTGAGCTCATGTGCTGGCTTTATTCTAGTTCTAATGTAACAAAATCTCCAAAACGTATTGTTAAATTTTAAAACATTTAAAAAATGACATGATTAGTTATGCCATCTATCATTTAAAAACAAATCCCACCAAATCTGTATGTTTCTCTGTATTTGTATTTATGGAATATTTATATTTTCTTCTAGTAGAATGGAATGTCACATCAGAAAGAGGTTCTAGACAAGTCAGTGAGCAAGATGACAATTGGATGCAGTCAAGATTTATTTCTAGGGAGTTCCCGTCATGGCACAGCAGAAACGAATCTGACTAGGAACCGCGTGGTTGCAGGTTCTATCCCTGGCCTTGCTCAGTGTGTTAAGGATCTGGTGTTGCTGTGAGCTGAGTGTAGGTCGCAGACTCGGCTTAGATCTGGTGTTGCTGTGGCTGTGGTGTAGGCCGGCAGCTGTAGCTCTGACTGGATCCTTAGCCTGGGAACATCTATATGCTGCAGGTGTGGCCCTAAAAAGCAAAAATAATAATATAATAATAATAATAATAATAATAATAATTTCTAAAATCCCCTTGGAAAGAGGCACTTTGGGGTCAGACAGTTTGTCTTTACTAAGTCAGACACATCTAGTATTTCAGTATTGTTTCCTGCTGTGTTGGAACAGATTATTCTTTCTCTGAGCACCGGATTTAGATGGCAGCTTGCATTTAGGGGCTCTGCTCTACATGCAAAAAGAGGTATGTATCTTTAAGAGTCCCACACCCTGGCGGGTCCTCCAAAGCTAAGACCATGCAGTGTTTCCCAGCACTGGCATCTAAACATTTAGGTCAGGACAGTTGATGCTGGGCAGCAACTGTGCAGGATTTAGCATCTCTACCTCACTGCCCTGGATGTTTGCCTTCACCATTCACTTCATTGTACAATGAACCATTCTTCCAAATATCTCCCAGTGCCTCCCAGCGGGCATTACTTGAATTGTCTGAGAACCACTGGAGTAGTATCATACCTCCCAGTTCATTCTACTCTTGTCTAGGCATATGCTACTGAATGCAATGACCATTGAATGCAGTCATCTGCTCTATTTATTTAAGTAGGATTTGTTTTTCATTTTTTCTTTCTGATCTTGCTTAATTAAATTCATATAACCTGTATGCTCAAAGGGTGTCACCTTACTGTGTCAGTTATCTCTTGCTTTATAGCAGACCATCTGAAACATTGTGGCATAAGAAAACCCCATTTTAATGTGCTCATGGATTCTGTGGATCACACGTTTACACAGGACCCAGTGACTTGCTTCTGCTTCACAGTGTCTGGGGCTTTGGGTTAGGATACTAGAAAGGCTGTGTTGGACTCGGTGGCTAGGGGCTGGAATCATCTAGAGGATTCTTCATTCACGTATCTGTCTCTTGGCTCCTCAAAGATAACTCGGAGTCTGGTTCAGGTAGGGCTGTGAATCCTATCCAAAGAGGCTGGACCACCTACATGTGGCTTTTACTCTCCGAGGTTCAGTGACCGGGGACCCTGCAAATTAAACTGACAAGGTGAAACTGACAGCACTAACAGCCTGAACCTAGCCAGAACCCAGACTGGGACTTGAACCCATGGTTTTAAATTAGAATCACTCACCCTGTGTCTGGACTCACTGAGGTTCAGGTTCTTCATGTCTCTGTGCGGAAGGAATTCAGTGAGAGACAAAGTGACAGGCAAGAAATAGATTATTAAGATAGGACACTTGTGAGAGGTGCAAGCGGGCAGGCACAGAAGCTCTGCCCCGAGGATCTGGTGGGCTACAGTTTTCTTTTCCAAGGGTAGTGGGAGTCAGGAAGTACCGCCTCTACCTTTCTGGGAGTAGCAGCTCCTCCTTGGTATCTGGTAAGGTGTATATTCAAATCAGTGGGAGGGTGGTCCTCAAACTCCTGCCTTTGGTCTGAGTCTGAATGCAGGCCTCACCCCCGTCCCCCACCCAAGGACCTGAGGCAATCCTCTCACTTCCACTAGTCAAGCAAGCCTACCTGTTCTGATGACTTTTCTGAGTGATTGATTAACTTATGGTGATCTCCCAGAGTCCTCTAGGTTTCCCTCTCTGTCTGTGATCCTTTATTGGGACTTCTACAGCTACTTGTGCCCACTCCATCCCTATCAAAGGGACAGGTTAACAAGAGAAAAACAGTTCATTAACACAGGCAGTGCGCACACATGTAGGAGGAACTCAGTGCGTACCACCTGAATGGGGTCGTTAGACCCTGGAGTTCGTTTAGCATCTTAGCAAAGAACAGCACATTTGTAAAGAAGTGTTAAGACAGAGGAAAAGGAGTTTAGGCCTTTAGGGCTACAAAATACGGGAAGGTAAATATATGGGGGAAATTAATGGAAGAAAAGGACTATTTTAGAAAGGCTTGTTGTGTCTGTTCCTCTCAGTGCCCTCTCTGGGCAGAGTCTAGAGTTGTTACTGAAACTTGGCCTTTGTCCACAGGTGCCAAACAGAAACACAGAGACAGAGTTTTGGGGGAAGGAGAAAAATACAGCTTTATTGCTTTGCCAGGCAAAGGAGGGTCACAGCAGACTAATGCCCTAAAGACTGTGCCCCACTTTGGGAGAGAATAGGAAGTGGTTTTATGGTTTACGAGTGGAAAAATTGGGCCACAGATAAGGATCAGGGTAGATGCAAGCTTGCATTGTTTTTCAAAGCTGGTGTTAAGTGGTCCCAGGACTGGGTCTGGTGTGGTGATCCTTCTTTCCGAGTGAAGAATGCTTCATTCACATCTTCCATTTGTTGGGGGTTTTAGTTCTGCGGAACTCAAAGATATTATGTATATTCTTTGAGGAGGGACCATGACCCTGCCCCAAGGCTGCACTGTTGTCTCTTGACTGTTCCTCCCTGGTCTCTGCATCCCCTCCCTTCCCTGATAAGCAACTGAAGGAAGGTCAAGGAGGCTGAATGGGGCCTATTTCCTAAAAAGCAATGGGGGACATAGGCAGTTGTGCCCAGGAGCCCCATGGGGCCTTGCAGGGTTTCTTCTATGGTGATTGAGTCTAAGCTATTATTATGAAAATGGGGAGGGAGAGAGGTCCTTCCGTTCTGTCCCTTCCTCCTCCACTCCCCTCCTCTCTACTGTTTCTACCTTGTCTTCAAACTGGTGTGTTTTGGAATGGCATATTCTGATCCCCTGCAGCTTCCTCGTGTGGCTTGGGGTTCCTCACAACATGGCAGCCTCAGACTAGTAAGCAGAAGCTTCGTGGATCCTTATGACCTAGCCTTGAAAGTAAGTCATGCACCACTACTTATGCAAACTCTGTTGGTAAAGCAAGTTGATAGCTCTGGTTCAAAAGATTTCAGCCTCTGAAAGATATTGATAACATGCAGACAGCAGTGGAAGTAGGCGACAGCCCCCAGTTACAGCATGGCGTGTCTGTGTTGACTGTGAGGGAACTTTCTCCAGTGAAGATCTGATTTATCCTTTATTTGGTGAACTGAACTTGGACGATGGAATGCCTCACTGCTTCTCATATCCAGTCAGTTGGCTAAATCTAGCCTTCAGAGGTGTTTATCTTGGCCAGCAGATTGACTTAATATTCCGAAAAGTTCAGTTAAGCTATTTGGAGCCATTGGTAAATTCAGGCAGAGAAGTTAAATCAGTTCCTCAGAGGAGTCAAAAGCTTATCTTCCCTGCATCTCTTTGACATAAAAGTGCTGTCCCCAGGGCACAGTGGTATGATTGACAGAAGCAGTAGTTGCGACAATATTAAAAATGATGGCAACTAGCATTTATTGAATGTGCCAGGACGTTTGGAGAATCTTACAGGTATTATCTCATTTGACCCTCTCATTTGATCTTATATATTGGATTTTTGTTATTATTCCCATTTTACAGAAAAGGAAACCTAGGCCCGAAAGTGTTAACTTGCCCAAGGCCACCTAGCCAGCATAGAGCGGGCTCCTGAGGCTGCCTGGCTTTCCCATAAGGCTCTTACAACCCCTTCTGGCTACAGTCTCTTCTGAAATTTGAGCATCTGTTTTGCATTGATGCAGACCAATCCTATAACTGTGAAGGTGGGGGGGGGGTGGCTAGCTAGAAGTCATCTGCCCATTGAAACCCCCTTCCAAACAAAATAGGGCCTTTTACTCCATGTTCAAGTTAAGTAGGTGATTAAATGGCTTTTATTTTGCCAGTGGTTAATGAGGATTGAATTAAACTATGTCGTTATAGTCTGTTCCTTTGATGCTGGGTCTCCCTTTGAGATAGAAGGCAATCAGCAGTGACAATTGCAACATTATCTAAATGACCCAAGGAAACGGGTTGCTGTGGGCAACCTGGGAGTTGAAGAGAACTGGCTCCATTCACTGTGTGTTTCTGCCTCTGGCTTCCTTTCAAAATGCCCTCCAGCCCAAATCTATTACTCTTTATCTCTCCTTCACCTGAATTGCTCCTTCTTGACTGCTCTAGGGTTGGGGCCATTTGCCCTTCCTTCTTGCAGCTCCATTCAGACCATGCCTTTAAGTTCTTCCAAACATCTCATGCATTATGGACACTGCTGAGCTTCCCTGGGGCTCTCCAGCTGCCTCATTACCCAAGGCCTGTCTTTGATTTACTTCAGTTTATAGTCTTCTGTATGGAGTTCCCACCATGGTGCAGCAGAAACAAATCTGACTAGAAACCATGAGGTTGAAGGGTTCGATCCCTGGCCTCCCTCAGTGGATTAAGGATCTGGCATTGCCGTGAGCTGTGGTGTAGGTTGCAGATGTGGCTCGGATCCTGTGTTGCTGTGGCTGTGGTGTAGCTGTAGCTCCGATTGGACCCCTAGTCTGGGAATCTCCATATGCCCTGGGTGCATCCCTAAAAAGCAAAAAAAAAAAAAAAAAAAAAAATATATATATATATATATGCATATATGTATATGTATATGTATGTATGTATATATATGTATATATATATATATATATATGTATATAAAATAGTCTCCTGTATATACCTTCTGCTTCCACCCACTCTGGAGAATGAATCAGGGTGCAGTAGGCAGGAGGGGGAGCAGGGTTTATGAAGTTTTGTGTGCAGGATAGCCCTATGCCCCCCACATAGAACTCAAAGGGCAAGAGAGGAGAGAGTTTCATATCTGTCCATTTGCCCTGTGTGTAGGGGCAGTTACTGTCTTCTCTGAAGCTAGGGTTCAGGGTTTGGGACCTGGGCTTGAGCTTGGGGAGGAGAGGGGGGGCTTCAACTCCATTTGGAATTCGATTGGGCAGCCTCCCTGGGACAGTTCTCCCAGGAAGGTGGTATGAGATACCCCACGTGAAGTTTGATGAGTGGAGGTGAATACAAGGAAAGACAAGGCCCTTTGCTGGCCTTCCAGAGCTTTAATCTCAAGATTGTTCTTGAATGTTAGATTCTGGGAACACTTGTATAGAATAGGGTAGGAGAAGAATGAAATTTGCAAAAGCCAAGGCTCAGTCCTTCCCTCCTTCCTTGCTTGCTTCATGCCTTTTCCCCTCCAACACCCCCTCCTCCGTTCTCTTTCCAGAATGGATATTCTTTGGAGATGGCTGTAAAATAATGGAGAATTAGTCACATGAAAGCCACATCCACAGCCAACATTGTAATAGTCATGGTAGCCACCACTGCTCTTAACCCTTACCCTTTCACCAGTTGCTGACAACTGCCCCCTCACTAGCCCCGGGATACTGTACTCCCTGTTGGTTTCCTTAGACTCTGACCTCATATTAATCCCTAGCCTTTTATTATGGGTTCTTTGAATCTCCTGCTTAGGTGGCCAGCTATGTCCTGAATGATACACAGGATCGATAGTTGCTAGACCCGGGGTTGCAGCCCAGCAGCCTGACTCCGGATGTGTACATGTGGAGAGGTCCCCAAGACTACCCTTGGGTGCAGTGGTTTCCCAGGAGGGCTCACTGGACTCAGCACATAGTCGTACTCACAGCTATGACTGCTTACAGCAAAAGGTGCAAAGCAAAATCAGCACAGGAAAAAAGGTTCAGGGAGTGTAGCCTGGAGGAAACCAGGCACAAGCTTCCAAGAGTTTTCTCCCAGTGGAGCCCCACAGGACACACTTAAAGCCCCAGCCCCGAGTTGTGACAATGTCTGGGAAATGTTGTCTACCAGGAAAGCTCGTTTAGATACTCAGAGTCCTGGGGTTTTTAAAGGGCTATTCACGTAGGCAACCCCCTACCTACACCCAGATTCCACACTCCCAGCAGGAAAGCCAGAAAGCCAGTGTTCAGTCTAAGCCCTATTGTTTGCACAGTTTGAGCACAGGGAGCCACTCTTATCCGATAGGAAGTTTTGGAACTCTCCCCGCATCTGAGCTCCCCAATGCCAGCCAAGGGCCAGCTGGACAGGCAGGACTTTCAAAGAATAGTAGCCACACCTGCTATGTTAACTCTTCTCTCCACAGTTCATAACCACAGCCCACGGTTTATTAAGGTTTATTATGTGCACTGCATTGGAAGAATAACATCTGTCTTCTCTTTGCATCACAGTGCATAAACGCAGTTTTTACCCCCTATTGCAGATGAAAACTTTGAGATAGACTGTCTTGCTCAAAGGGATACAGCAAGCATGTGGCGAAGGCAGGATTATAATCGAGGTTAATCTGACTCCAAAGTGTACTGAAAACTGGTGGGGGGTGGAGGCGAGCAGGAATTGGAGGGGGAGGTAGGGAGGAATTGTAAATAGTCGTTATTCCCAAGTGACAATATTATTATTTCTAGTTTCTTCTTTGGACGTTGGTACCCTCTAGTTTTCTTCTCCAGTAGATGTACCTTGTTTAATCAGAAGTTTTAAAAATAATTAAATGTAGAATTTTGGTTTAGTCTCCTTTAATATATAAATAAACCCGATTATAAAGTCAGATTAACTATCGGGATGCAGATGAATGCCGTTAAATTACCTGAAGCCAGTTTGCTCTCTTGAGCAGGTTAAACATGTTTCAGGCGATGCTGTTTACACATTGTGTTTGCTTAGCAAAACTGTTTTTTCCTAGATAGGGCAAAGGTAACGTCAGCTCAGCCGGCTGAATTGGCCCAGGAGGGAATGCTCGTGATTAATAATCATTGCAAGCAAAGATTTATCTCCCATCAATCCTCAAAACCCCCAAACTAGGAAGGTACTTTAGCTATTTTAAAATAAGATTAAAAAAAAGAAAGGAGTTCCCGCCATGGCTCAGTGGTTAACAAATCCAACTAGGAACCATGAGGTTGCGGGTTCAATCCCTGGCCTCACTCAGTGGGTTAAGGATCCGGCGTTGCCGTGAGCTGTGGTGTAGGTTGCAGACGCGGCTCGGATCCCGTGTTGCTATGGATGTGGCGTAGGCCAGCGGCTACAGCTCCGATTAGACCCTTAGCCTGGGAACCTGCATATGCCGTGAGTGCAGTCCTAGAAAAGGCAAAAAGCCAAAAAAAAAAAAAAAGATGGAGCTGGATTCTTATCAACAGCAGTGAGAGTGAGTGAGGTCCTGATGTCATACAAATGGGATATTATTTTGTGGGACTTAAACAGAAAAGGATAGACAGACCACGCGACCCAAAGTGAACTTTCAGCAGCATGAAATCCAGGGTCCCAAGGAGGTGACGCTCAGTGCTCTGAGATAATTTACCTGCCCAGAAAGCCTCCTTGTGCTGCTCAGAGGAATCAGAGGAATTAAGGATCCTTGTTAACTCTGACAGGGAGACCCCGAGAGAGCATGGGTGACCCCACTTCCTGCTCTCAGAGCATCCACCTGTGAGTCTTTTGGTTTGCTCACTACTGCTGGTGTCCCTTGTCCAGTGGCTACGGTGTGCCTCTAGGCTTCCCTACCCGTGTGGCATCTTAGGATTGGAGTCTCCCATCTAGGTGCCCTGGGGGTCCCCCGAGGTGAGTTCTGTGCATCCCTGTGTATTAGGTTCCTCCAGCTGCTGGAACCAAGTACCACAGACTGGGCAGCTTAAACCACAGAAACGAATTGTCTCCCGGTTCCGGAGTCTACAAGTCTAAGATAAAGATGCCAGCAGAGCTGGTTTCACTCTGAGGCTTCTCTCCTGGGCTTGCAGATGGCTGTCTTCTGCCTGTGTCTTCCCACGGCCTCCGTCTTTGTGTGTCTGTCCCCATCTCCTTGTAAGGACACAAGGCCTTGTGGGTTATGTTTCACCCTAATGGTCATATCTCCAAATACAGTCACATTCTGAGGTCCAGGGGTTAAGATTTCAACATGTGGATTTGGGGCATAAGGAACACAGTTCAGTTCATAACAGCTGTTACAATAAATGAGTACAGGTTTATCAACGGAAGTAAAACAAGTTCATGACTTTCTAGTTCTGTAGGTCAGAAGTCGGACCCAGATATCATGGGGCTAAAATCAAGGTGCTGCAGTTCATTTCTATACGCTTTGGGTAGCATCCATTTCTTTGCTCTTCTCCATCTTCAAAGGCAGCAACAGCAGGTAACTCCTTCTCTGATCACGTCACTCCAGCTTCTTCCACAGTCACATTTCCCCTCTGCCTCTTGTTCTGGCTCCCTCTTCCACTTTTAAGGATCCTTATGATCACTTTGGGGCCACCTGGACAATCCAGGAGACTCTTAAGGTCAATTGATGAGCAACCTTAGTTCCGCCTGCGACTTTAATTCTCCCTTGCCATGTTACCTAGTCACAGGTTCTAGGGACTAGGATACAGGCATCTTTGGGGGACTGTTATTCTGTTGAGCACAACTGATTTGCCTGTATGATAAAACAGATCATCTGTCTGGGTTAATGCGCTCCAAATGTACATAAAATCTCTACTTGATGGACAGACAGATAAAGATAACCTCGTTCACGGAGATTTTGCAGGACTGCCCTTGTAGGGTTGTGGGGATTTCAGGAGAGAGCAAGTCTCTGCCTCCTGCAATGCCATGATATGACTGTGCCAGGGGAGGGTGGGTTCTACCTGCCAGCTAGGGGGCTTCACAGGAGCTGGTGAAGAGGGAGAAGCCCCATCCCGGAGCTGGTGTAGGAAGCAGCTCCCCGTCTCTGCGCCATGTGGCCCTGTTCCTCACCTGTAGGATCCTGCCCTTCTCCAGGTGCTGGATGACTCTACCCTCTGCTCTTGGCTCTGCACCACCCCCACCCCGCCCCCCAGGAACAGTGCAAACAGCTTCTCTCCTTCTGAGGGAAACGATTTGCCTTAGGTACGCTGTTACCCACTTTGCTTCTGAAAACTTTTCTGAGGAGCATTTTGACACACAAATGAGAACATCGGGGCGGGGGTGGGGGTGGGGCGGGGGAGGTTTCCTGCTATCTGGTTTAGGAAAGGTGATGAGAGAGCATCTTCCTGCTCTTGCTATTGCTAGAACAGAATCGCAGAGCTGCAAAGGAACACGGGAGGAACCCCCGGGTCATGAATGATACCCCCAGGGCCTGGGCTCGTCAGGTCAGTGGCCCACCTGGAACTTGAACCCCAGGTGTCCCACCTGCAAATCTAGTGTTATTTCTATCATGCATCATCTTTAAACAGGTTTTTAAAAAAACATGTAGTATTAAACTTGTGACTATTCTATTTTGAGGATGTGTTTGTCCAGGAATTTGTCCCCTTTGCCTTTTTTCAAAGCAGGTAGCTGATTTCTTTCTCTCTTTTGAAGGTACAAGCTGTTCGTTTTGTGTTTGTTGAGTGGTTTCATTTTATTGCTAATGCATTTTTGCTGTTTATCTAAATCAGTTTTCCTTTTGTCCTCTTGCCTGAAACTCTTTTATCTCCCTTTTGGGGGCAGTTGTCTAGTTTTTGTTAAGTCCCTTCAGTTCTTTGTGGGCTGAGGTGGAGTATCACTCGAAAAGTGTCAAATATCTGCCTCTTCTGAAGAGGGTGGTCTTGTTTGAACTCTTAGAGCATCGCCTCTCTGGGGTGTATTGTGCTTTGGTGTGCTTTTCAGAGTCCGTTACGTGCTAAGTTCTTCACTAAGCAGAGACGTAGACCCTTGCTATCTAGGAGGGGTCAGCTAGGCAGGAAGAGAAAACCATAATCGAAAGGGTCATGGGAATGAGCTCATAGTTACAGACCAAGAGAAGGAAAGAATGGGGTTTCTTTTTAAAAAAAATTTTATTGATGTATAGTCAATTTGCAACGTTGTGTTAGTTTCTGGTGTACAGCAAGTTTTTTTCCATTACAGTTTGCTGCAAGATATTGAATATGGTTCCCTGTGCTAGACAGTAGTGTTTTGTTGTTTATTTTATATAGAGTAGTTTGTATCTGCTAATGCCAAGCTCTTAGTTTATCACCCCCCCAATCCTTTTTCCCCTTTGGTAACCATAAGCTCGTTTTCTATATCTGTGAGTCTGTTTCTGCTTTATAAATAAGTTCATTTGTATCATTTTTGAGATTTCACATATAAGTGATATCATATGATACTTGTTTTTCTCTGTCTTCACTTAGTATGGTGATCTCTAGGTCCATCCATGTTGCTGCAAATGACATTATTTCATTCTTTTTTATGGCTGAATATTTCATTGCTATGTATTTGGTATATGTGTGTATATATGTGTGTATGTGTGTATATATGTGTATATTCATATATATGTGTGTGTATATAGGTATGAAATGTATAAATATGTATATATGTATACTATACACACACACACACACACACACACACACACACACACACACAGAACATTTTCTTTATCCATTTATCTGTCAAGGACATTTAGGTGGCTTCCATCTCGTGGCTATAGTAAATAGTGCTGCTGTGAACACTGAGGTGCATGCATCTTTTCAAAATAGTTTTCTTTCGTCTTTTCCAGATATATGCCCAGGAGTCAGATTGTCAGATCATAGGGTAGCTGTATTTTCAGTCTTTTAAGGAACCTCCATACTATTCTCCGTAATGGCTGCACCAATTTACATTACCACTGGCAGTGTAGAAGGGTTCCCTTTTTTCCACACCCTCTCCAGTATTTATTATTTGTAGATTTTCTGATGATGGCCATTCTGACTGATATGTGGTGGTACGTCCTTGTAGTTCTTACTTGCATTTCTCTAATTAGCAGTGTTGAACATCTTTTCATGTTTCTGTTGGCCATCTGAATGTCTTCTTCAGGGAAATGTCTGTTTAGGTCTTCTGCCCATTTTTCGATTGGGTTGTTTGTTTTGTCTTGTTTTGATTTAAAGCTGTATGAGCTGTTTGTATGATTTGGAAATTAATCCCTTGTCATTTGCATCTTTTGCAAATATTTTCTCAGGCACGGAGTTTCCTGAGTGTAACAAAAAAAACCCAGGCTGTCCTGGGATGGAACCTGGGAGGTGATGGGGGAGGGCTTCCACTTGGCCAAGGGTTGACTGGGCCGTGAGCATTATTAGACAGGGAGAATATACTCTGTATAGCAGAAGCAGCATTGCAAAGGCCCTGGGGTGAAAAGGGAGCATGCTGTGTTTGTGGAACAGTTCTGTTCCTTCTGATTATATGGTTTCTGACCCCGGCATTGCTGAGCCTTGCCTTGCCCTGGGAACCCTGTGTTTCTGGATCATATCCATGCCTTGCCTGGCCACCATCCCCTAAATCCGTTGGTGCCTGAGGAATGGCTTCACCTGGGAACCTCTGTCCAATGGTGACCACATGGAACACAGCCATGGAGATAAGCATCTGCTTGGTTCTCCCAGTCTGATCCACAACCAATGCCCAATCCCTGTCTCTTAATAGTTAAGACAATTAGACAGGCTTCTATGACTTGGTGCCTCACAAGATTGCCATAAGATCAATTTGAGTTAAGATATTTGAACTTCTTGGAAAACTCCCAGCCAGGGATGCTTGTTAATGCTTGTTGTTTCTTCTGAAAGAGTGAAAGAGGCCTCCCCCTGGCCTTTTTTTTTTTTTTTTTTTGCCTTATAGGGTCATACTCATGGCACATGGAAGTTCTCAGGCTAGGGGTTGAGTTGGAACTGCAGCTGCCGGCCTACACCATAGCCATAGCAATGCCAGATCCAAGCCGCATCTGCGACCTACATCACAGCTCATGGCAAAGCTGTTTCTTTAACCCACTGAATGAGGCCAGGGATTGAACCCGCGTCCTCATGGAAACTAGTCGGATTCGTTACTGCTGAGCTATGATGGGAACTCCCCGAAAGAGTCCCTTTTGGAATGCCAGATAAGCTGTACCCTCCCATCCCCAAAGAAGCTCGTGAGAAATTGACATCGGGGTTGGATTTGAAGTGATGGGAAGGAAATTTTTAACCTAACAAATAACATCGATCTCCCATCTCCTTACTGCTCACTCCCCACCCCACCCCCTACCATGCAACTTGCAGCAATTTTTTTGCCATAAAATATTTGAAATTAATTTAGGTCCTATGATATAGCCGCATAGTATTTTGGAGAGAAAAACAACAGACCATTGGAAAATTAAGGGAAGAAGGCTCCACATTAAATTCTTGATCCTGCCATGAGTGAAGCCAGAGGGGGTAATAGCCCACGAAAAATAATACCTAAACTCATTTCATTCACAAATCTGAGGCATTTCTGAGGATTCTCTAAGCCTACCAACAAACCCAACGCAACCCTGACCCAGACTTCTTTTTCTTTCCAGTGTTTTCAGAGCAAACAAACGGATGTTGTTTCCTCAATCCCCAGGTGGCTCTAGAGAATGGATTTAACAGCTGTGGTGGGAGCTTGGGGCTCAACCAGAACTTGTTATGTATTTACAATAGTCTCTAGGAAAGCTCATCTGTGTCCACTTAATGTATTCCCTCTGGAATGATCCCACACCCCTTTTCTCAACTTACCCCCAGCCAGCTTCCTTCCATGCCTTCGAAGGGGGCATCCTTTAGCTTCCCAGAGCTCCCTCCATGGGCCCAGCCCCTTAGCTGCCTTCTTCCTCCGCTGCCCCCTCCACATCCAAACTCTCCATTTTCAGTGGGGTCAGTCCTGAGAGTAAAACTGATTTTAACTTGATCTTCACTGAGGTTTGAGGGCCGATACCCTCCCTTATTCTTAGGTATTTTCCCTTGGGCTAAGGAGATTTAACCCAAGTGGTCTCCATTTAGTGATAAACCAAAGATTTTGGGGCCATATTTTAAGGTAGGATGTTTCCCCTGGAAGCCCTAAAATGGGAATCTTGCAACCTCTGCCTGAGTATATTTCTTGGGCTAACATCGGTGGGTCAGTGCAGGCAGAATAAATCCTTTTTCATCCATTTTCCAATAAAACATTCAACCATCTCTCCTTTCGTCCTTTCCTTCCTTCTGTCTCTTGTCATCTCATTCTCGCAACCTGTTCTTGGAAGCGCAGATTGCAGGCTGGCTTGTCATGGCTGAAGGTTTTTCTCCCCAGGTCCGTTCAGAGCCCAGGAGAGAGGGCTGGTGTTTCCTGAATCTGAGAGCCTTTCTCAGGTCAGTGACACTGCCCTCCACCATCTTAATTAACCCCCTGGATCTGATGTGGAATGAGAGCAGTTAGGAGTCAGCCAGAACCAGCAATTTGTCACAGCCGTTCAGTCATTTCCCATTAGCCCAAGATCTTCTTTGTCTTCTTTGTTTTCTTGTGTCGAGATCCCTCTTTAAGGCATGGAGAACTCGTTAAAATAGCTTCTTTCCCAGCCCTATGCAAACTGGTATTTGTGGGTGGGACAATGGCTCAGATGAGCACCTGTGAAGGACTGGAGTTGGGGGGGGTCAAAGAAGAAGCACATGTGATGTGTGTTCCCAAGTGTCAGTGCTGCAGTTCCCGACGGCTCTCCACTTAAGGCCACTTTGGATGATTTCTCAAGTCATTCATTGATATAAACTGTAGTGACGGGTCTGCTTATGATGGGTTGGGTGGAGATCCTATGAAATAGTGTTGGGGGAAGCGCTTGCTAAACCAGATCAAAGCACATAAATTTCTGAGCTATGTATTCTGTGCCGTGTGCCCCAGAGGAAACGTGCCTGTGGTGACGTTCCAATAGGAAAGGGAACACGGGAACCCTCTATAGGCATCCTGTTCACCTGAACCCAAGAAACCTACCTGGCCTGTTTCATAGGTCAGCTTTATGTTCTTGAGCAAATCATTTCTTGCTTTGCCTTAGTTTCCTTATGTATTAGGTAAGGGTGTTGGGTAAGTTTTCTAAAACCTTATCTCTGCTGCATTTCTGCATCTATTTTTGACTCAACTCCAGTGCATCCTCTACGTGGCCTCCAGGAAAGTCATTCTGGAACACATGGTTGACCAAGGTTCTCCCCTGCTTAAAACACACCTCCAGCTCCCTATTGTCCACACAGGTAAAGTCAAAGTTTCTTAGCCAGGTGTCCATGGCCCTGTAAGACTTGGCCCCTTTGGCTGTATCTTCTGCCATTTTGTCTTGTCACCTGCATTCTGGCCATATTGGACCACATGAAGCTCTGGAAGCTTGCCATGACCCCCAGGGCTCTTCCATTGATGCTTTTCCTCTCCTGGAACTCCTCCAGCGCCCCTGCTCCTTCAATTGCCTACCTCTTGTTCACCCTCCAGGTCTCAGTTGGGAAGTCACATTTTTTGAAAGTCCTTCTCACTACCCTCTGCCACCCTGGGGGAGGCCTAACCCCCAGATGCTCCTAGATCTGCTGCTGTCATACTCCTTCCTATAGGGTAGTGTGATTCCCTCTTTATTTCTCTGTCCCCCCCGCCCCACACTGAATCACAAACAGCTTGAAGGATCGAGCTGTGTCCCGCTCACATTGTGTCCCCAGGTCCTAACACAGTACCTGGCATATAGCAGACAAGCAATCAATATTTGTCACCTGAACCATTTTTAAGCAGCTCTGCTGCTGCCCAGAACATGGCACCATGCCAGCACATATCTATCTGCTCCCCAGGAGGCAGGCAGTGGGCCACGTTTCAAATGCTCTCTAGAGAACTGATTCAGGCTATTTCTAAATGATCATCATTCCACTTTCCAAAATACCCAACTGTCTTTCAGGGGGTGGAATGGATTCCCTGTGCACTCTGTCCTCTTTTGTTTCCGTGATGGGACTCTTTACCTTTAGGACTGCGAATTGTGCAGACTTTCCTGATTTTTCCTTTTTTGCCGCACAGCATTAACACTCCACCAAGCACGCGCGTCCTGTTTTAGATGCATTCTGGCAAGCTGATTTCCTGTTCCCATTCAGTCAATCATCTTCCATCTTTGGCAGGAAGGAGAACACACAGCTTTGCATGTGCCAACCCCAACATATTTCTAATTCTATCAAGCATGGTTGGATATGTGCCACCTATGCCATAGGAATTTAAGATGCTTTAAAAAATTGTGTGTATGAGTGTTTCACAGCCAGGACTAGGAATGTTCAGGCTGAGATATGTATGCAATATGGCCATGCCTGCATCTGTGAATCATTCCTGGCCTTCAGCCTTTAGGTAAGGGCCACAGTCCTATCTGATACTATTAAAGAGGATGCTCTGATGAGAGATGCTGGAAACCTAGGTTCCAAAGATACCTGACTGATGAGGTAAAAGTGAAATGGACCAAAGGACACCATCAAGTCTAGTTTGAGGCATAAGGGTTGGCTGGGTTTTCCTAGTCCATTCTTTGTAGGAAAGAATCCATAGTGGGGATAAAGGGATTTGGAAAGGGGCGAGCTAGTGACCTTTAGTACTGTCAGTGATCCATTAATCCATTTCAAACCATTGTCATGTTATGAAAACTGGCCCTCCTTCTGAAGTTCCTTTTGACCACAGCCAAGTGTCAATCTACTTCTTGAGGACTTTGATGTGTATCTAAGCGGTGTGTGTGTGTGTGTGTGTGTGTGTGTGTGTGTGTGTGTGTGTACATTTAAACTTTCTTTTTCTTCTGTAAGTTCCTTAGCTTGTTTTGAAGTTTCAGTAGATGCCTCCCAGGACTCATAACCTACATCCTTTCTTGTCTTGCATTCTCTGCTAAAATTCATAATGTCCTTTCTGCTCTGTGAAGAGTGACTCTGACCCTTATCCTTCTTTCTCTACGCTCTGATATTTTTCTTCCATTTCTTCTTGGAACATAAATTTGATTTCCTACCCACACAGCCCGGAGGAAACCCATGGTAATTACTCTCATTTGCAGCCACATCAGAGTGGTGATGGACAAAGACTGAGTAACTGTTCCTTTCAGCCTAAACTCCTTACCTTCAGTCCCTTCTCCTCAAAATGCCATCCTTATCAGAGAAGAAGGAAACATAAAGTAGTAGCTGCACTAAAATTTTTAGGTTTCCTTTTTTTTTTTTTTGGTAGCTGGGAAAATCTGTACTAAGAGGATGGAGGTTTTTTTTTCTTTTTTATCACTTTAGCCTATGTTAATTTTGCTCTTTTCTTGCCATCCAGTTTCGTTCTCTTCAGTTCTGTTCTCAGCTGGATCCTGGTATTTCACTCCACATATTGAACTAGCAGAGCAATAATATGTTATGATTAATAAGTGGCTTGACAGGCAGGAAAAAAGCAAATCTTATTCATTGCATCAGTGCTGCTGTGCAAATTCGCTATTTTTTGAAAAATGTATTTAGTCAGCAGGATGGTTTTTGTCGAGCTCCTTGGCCCTTAGCTCCGTGCTTCAGCTGGAATTCCATTTCTTTGCCTACAAAGCCCAAGTTTGCAGAATTTGGGGTTGGTTTCCAGGAATGCTTACTGTCTTTCCTAACCTTAGAAAAGTTTGTCTTGGAGGCTGCCTCCCACATCACATAAGCTATATTACTGTGCATCCATATCTCACTTTAAATGCAATTTTGTAGTACAATGATATAAGAATTTAGATTTGAGTTGCATTTGACTGGGTGACATAAGAAATCTTGCTATGCAACTGGCCATCTCCTGAGCATGTGTGAGTGTGACGTACGTACAACTTACAATCCTGCTAGGAGCCAGATAGTCTTACGACCCCAATACTTTTCTATTTTGTTGACCTCTGTTGCACGTTTATCCATTTCTCACAGGGCATTTTATTTGCATGGATTTAAAATCATAAAAGTTTTGGGAGTTCCCCTCATGGCTCAGTGGTTAACGAATCCAACTAGGAACCATGAGGTTGTGGGTTCGATCCCTGGCCTTGCTCGGTGGGTTAAGGATCCGGCATTGCCGTGAGCTATGGTGTAGGTTTCATATGTGGCTCGGATCCTGCGTTGCTGTGGCTGTGGCGAAAGCCAGCAGCTACAGCTCCTGTTAGACCCCTAGCCAGGAACCTCCACATGCCGCGGGTGCAGCCCTAGATAAAGCAAAAAAAAAAAAAAGAAAAAAAAGAAGTAAAATCATAAAAGCTTTTCTTTTTTATTGGTCTCCAGAATTTTTTCCTCCTTGAAATCATAGGTTCTTAGATCTGCCTTCTCTAATATGGTAGCTACCAGCCCCTGAGCACTTGAACTGTGGCTAGTCCAAGTTGTGCTCTAAGTACAAAAGACACCTGGGATTTCAAAGACTCCACAGGAAAAAAGGAACAGAAAGCACCTTGTTAATGTCTTTTTATATTGACTATATGTCAAATGATAGTGATAGTGTTTGGGATATGTTGGTTAAAATATATCATTAAAATTAATTTCACCTGCTTTTCTTTTTCTTCTTCCTTCTAGAAGATGTAATGTATGTACATGACTCATATTTCTATTGTACATCAGTGCTCCAGACAGTGTACTAAGGGGAATAAGGGTTACAGTGGCTTCAGCTGGTTTCTGCCTTCTTTGAAGTATGAAGTCTAGGAGTTCCCGTTGGGGCTCCGTGAGTTAAGAACCCGATATAGTGTCCATCTGTGAGGATGCGGGTTTGATCCCTGGCCTTACTCAGTGTGTTAAGGATCTGGCATTGCCACAAGCTGTGGTGTAGATCGCAGATGTGGCTCGGATCTGGTGTTGCTGTGGCTGTGATGTAGACACACATTGGACCCCTAGCCCGGGAACTTCCATATGCAGCAGGTGCGTCTATGAAAAGATAAAAGAGTTTGAAGTATGCCATCCCTGCCAGGGAGGCAAAGAGGTTTATCTGATATCCATTCACTGAGGGCCTCCTCTGTGCTGGATGTCAGGCAAAATGCTGGGGATGAAGGAAGGAAAGGAGAAACAGCATCTCTGCCCAGGGCCTCTGCATCAGGAGTGAACTGGAGACGTGTGCCTGAGAAAGTGCATCTTTTGTGGACCAGTCTGTGAATATTGTTGTCCCCAGATATGAAGGTTTTTTTTCATTGGGGTCATAAAAAGCCAGATGCATGTTGTGATGGTTCTGAGTTTTCAGGTCATTTTGTTTATCTTTGAGTCCGTTTTGTTTTTTAAATGGAACATGCAACCAGTGAAGGCATGTGTGATTGGCTGGGGAAGGCATTTAGCTCAACTCTAATGAAATCACCATCTTGCTTGGATTGGACTGTTCTAAGTGGTTCTCTGTTAAGGGCATCACCAGGTGGAGAAGTTGTTAGGTGCAAGGAGTTGGAGCCGAGTCCTTTGTCAGTGACAGTGACAGCGCCTGTCCTCACCTCCTCAAATTGTGTTTTCTTTTTTCACCGTTTCTCTGAAATGAGTGATGGTTCATTTGGAGGATTGTCTGAGAGGCTTTCGTGTATGATTTTGGCACTTCCATACCTTTTGGAGACATCGTTTCAACTCAAGTGCTTTTTCCGAAACTGGGTTTTTAGGATACTACATAAATCCTGTCACTCTCCTGCTTCAACCCTCCAGAATCTGTTCTCCTTGCCCTGGCTCTGGAGTACTGCATCACTGCGGTGCCTTCCCAGCTCAGCCATTGCTGCTCCCCCGACTCACCACGTCTGGTCTCTCTTTCCTGCTGGGCACCCAGAGTTCCCTCTGGCCGCAGAGCCTTTGCACCAGTGGCCAGAACTCTTCCTTTGTCACCCACTTCCTCCCTCTTTCTTTTTCAGGTCCCTGTTTAAATGTCACTTCTTCAGAGTTGTCTTCCCTGACCACTTTATCTAAAATAATGATTTCCTCCTCTACTTCATTCTGTGTCACAGCACCTTATCTATTCCCTTCAAGGGACTTATAACAACTTGTAATGATCTTGTTTATTTTTGGCCTGTAAGTTCTTAGTCTTACCCACAAGACCAAGGGTTTGTAAACTGTTCTGCAGGGCCAATTTTTTTTTAAACCATTTTTAAAAATTGAAGTATAGTTAAATTGCAGTAATGTGTTAGTTTCAGGTGTACAGCAAAGTGATTCAGATAGACATGTATTATATATATACATGTATATATATATAGATATAGGTGTGTATATACATTATATGTATATATGTTATATGCATATGTATTATATGTATATATATTATATTTATATATTATATGTATATATTATATGCATATATATATTACATGTATATATATATATATAATATATGTATCTTTCAGATTCTTTTCCATTATAGGTTATTATAAAACATTGAATATAGTTCCCAGTGCTGTATAGTAGCTCCTTTTCTTTATCTGTTTTATACATAGTAGTGTGTATATATTAATCCCAAACTCGTAATTTTTTTTTTTATCTTTTTGCCTTTTTCCTAGGGCTGCACTCGCGGCATATGGAGGTTCCCAGGCTAGGGGTCTAATTGGAGCTGTAGCCACCAGCCTACGCCAGAGCCACGGCAATGCGGGATCCGAGCTGCATTTGCAACCTACACCACAGCTCACGGCTACGCCGGATCGTTAAGCCACTAAGCAAGGCCAGGGATGGAACCCACAACCTCGTGGTTCCTAGTCGGATTCGTTAACCACTGAGCCACGACAGGAACTCCCCAAACTCCTAATTTTTCTCCCCCCTACTTGTTTATAAAGTTTTATTTATAAAGTTTTACTGAAACAGCCTCTCTCATTCCTTGACTATGTCAATGACTGCTGGCCTACTACAGTAGCAGAGTTGAGCAGTAGCTGTCGAGGACGGTAGAAGTGGAAATATTTACTATCTCGCTCTTTACCGAAAAGTTTGCCGACTGCTTGGGACCATATAGTCATGTAGGCAGGACGTGTTCATTGCTGTTATCACCTTGACCTGGTTCGTTGCCTGGCATGCAGCAGGTGTCCAGTAAGAATACACAGGAAGGGAGGGTGAGAAGGAGGGAAGTAAAGGAGGCCTGTGGTTTTTCTGTACCACTCTTATTTCTACATTTCACCTTAGCTCAGTAATTCACTCCTGGCATCATGAACTGTGAGCCATGGAGACACAGAATCACGCCCTTGGCTTTGAGACCAGGCCTCCACGAATGGAACAGTTACTGTAGCCATGGTTGCAGAGAGGCTCCCCATTCACATCGTCCCAGAGTGCAGCCCAGAAGTCTGAGTTGGCGAACGAGGCATCAGAACCCCTGAGTTCCTCTCTAGTCTCTGGTAGCTCACAGGCAGAATGACTGCCAGTAACCCTCACCTTTATCACATCCTCCCCACTTCGTGTGGGTAGAACCTGTGGATATGATGAGATGTCACTCCCGGGATTGTGTTAGATTGTATGACAGAGGGACATGATCCTGGTTGGC
The DNA here is from genome assembly GCA_004024745.2 of Catagonus wagneri. Taxonomy (NCBI): domain Eukaryota; kingdom Metazoa; phylum Chordata; class Mammalia; order Artiodactyla; family Tayassuidae; genus Catagonus; species Catagonus wagneri. The sequence continues at coordinate 5,034,153 of PVHT021183551.1, forward strand.
CTGATGTAATCACACAAGCCTTTAAAAGATGGGAGAATTTTCTTAGTGGGAAACAGAGCAAGTCAGGGGGTTTGGTTGCATGGGAAGGACCAGACTCGCTGTTGCTGGTCTGAGGATGGAAGAGCCCACGTGAGGAGGAATGTGTATGGCCTCCAGGAGCAGTGAGCAGCCCCAGCCAACATCAGCAAGGGCTCAAGGTCCTTAGCCATACAGCCACAAGAATCTAAATTCTGAAAGTAACACATTCTCCCCAGAGCCTCCAGATAAGACCGTAGCCTAGTCAACACCCTCAGTTTGTTCCTAAGAAACCACAAAGAGGAGTTCTTGTTGTGGCTCAGTAGGTTAAGACCCCAACTAGTATCCAGGAGGATATGGATTCAATCCCTGGCCTCAGTCAGTGGGTTAAGGATCTGGCATTGCTGCAAGCTGTGGTGTAGGTCACAGATCCCATGTTTCTGTGGCTGTGTGTAGGCCAGCAGCTGCAGCTCTGATTTGACCCCTAGCCTGGGAACTTCCACATGCTGCATGTGTGACTTTAAAATAAATAAATAAATAAATAAACCACAAGGAGAGACCCATCCAAGGCCAGCTGACTTTTGATTTATAAAAACTGGGAGAATAATAAATGAGTGTTGCCTACTATATACAAACTTGATAAGTAACAAGGACCTACTTATAGCACAGGGAAATCTGTTCGATACCCTGTGATAGCCTATATGGAGAAAGAGTTGGAAAAAGAATGGATATCTGTATATCTCTATATATCTATTTATCTAGCTACCTATATGTGGATATATACATAAACACGTATATGTGTGTATAACTGATTCACTTTGCTGTATACCTGAAACTAACACAACATTGTAAGTCAACCATGATCCAATAAAATTTATTTAAAAAAAGATAAATGGATGTTGCTTTAAGCCACAAGTTCCTGGCGATTTGTTACACAGCATAGATGACTGATACACTAGGAAACCCTGAATCACGTTCAGTGGGAAACAGAAATAAGCAGCTCAGCAAAAGTTCTGAAAAATTTCCCTTCTGGGGGCTGGCCATGTCTCTTGTTTGTTGAATGGCCCTGAACAAGTGACCTCTCTGAACTTCAGGTTCCTCATCTGCAAAAATGGAGAGTCATATCAGCACTGCCTCTCTCCAGCTCTCCTGAGCAGAGCAGAAAATGGATAATGCATGCACAGTGCCCATGCATGCCTGGGAAGTATCGGGCCCAGCAGGACCTCAGCAGATGTCCCTCCACTTTCTCTATGTGAATCCTTTCCCTTAAGGCTTACTCTTTATTTCTGCATGTGGATTTATCCCTGAGGAGATGCTCTTTCTTTCCCTCTTTCGCCTTCTTCAGCATCAGGGACCCCTGTCCAATTTGAGGGCTGGCTAAGTAGTATGACAGCAATCTCATTGCTCTGTGCTCAGCAGTTTCTGTGGCATAAAGGCAATGTGATACTGTCTCTGGGGTGGGGTGGCCGATGATGCTGACGCTTAGTGGCAAATGCTCTGCCAACTCTGTGACAGGAAGCTGAGGCATGGACCCAGAAGAGCCAACATCACACTGCATTCTTAGTTGAGCTTTGTGAATTCTGTCTTTACACAGATGGAGGCGTGCAAAGAACTTTAACTTAAAAATGCAGATGCTCAGTTAGCCAGACTCTGAGGTCCGACGAATGAGGGTGACAGTTGAGGTCATTCACTAAATGTTTACCCATTGCTTGGCATTTCTCAAACATCCTTCTATGTTTAAATTGATTTTCTTGCTTCATCCATAAGGGAATTGAAACTCAGAGTGGTTCGGTTACTTTCCCTGAATTGCACAGCTAATAAAGGAAAGGGCTGGGTTGGGAACCCAGGAGGTCTGCTTGCAGAGTCTGAGCTCTTGACCAAGGCACACAGGGAGGCCATGCAAGTCCCTGGCTGACTAGCCCTGTGACCTTGGGCAACTGCTGGGCCTTTCTGAACCTCTCTCTCCTCTTCCATGTGAGTTTTGGTGAAACCTAATGAGATCATTCATGACGAGGGCTGTGCGCAGTGGAAACTCTCAAACAGCGGTGCACCAGAGAAGACCACAGGGCCTCTATTGGCCAGTGCCCTGTAGCCTCTGGATTTGAAGGGCATTTTGCCCTGAAAGTGCCCTCCAGTTTGGGAGGAAGGGCAATGCTCAGCAGTGGTCTTGGTGGAGAACCCGTGAACCTGACTGCACTGAGCGTCCAGGGGAGGGCGCTGTCATCCCACAGCTCGGCTGGTCCTCTGAGCCTAGTGGTGCAGTGTTATTTGTAGGAGGAGGAAATAAAAGATCAGAGAGGCTGAGTGCCTTGGCCAAAGTCACTCTGTTACAGTGGCAGAGCTGGGATTCAAACTGGGGTTCAGGGGATCTTAAGGAGAAGCTCCTCTTTCTTCTTCACCTCCCCACCCCCTGACTGAGGCCTGCTGAGCTTCCACCAGACAGAAAAGCTGCTAGGAACTAAATCGCGTCACCCAATGCATACACTGATGCCCTACCCAGCAATGTAAGGGTATTTGAAGATGGGGCCTTTGGGAGGTGATTAGGGTTATATGAAATCATGAAGATGGGCTCCTCATGATGAAACTAGGAGCTTTCTAAGAAGAGAAAGAAAGAAGGTGAGTGCCACGTAAAAGCCAAGAAGGGAGTTCTCACCAGAAACTAAATCACTTGGAACCTTGATCTTAGACTTCCAGTCTCCAGAGCTGTGGGAAGTAAATGTCGGTGTTTAAGCCACCCAGTCTGTGGCATTTTGTTATGACAGCCAAGCTGACTATGACAGATATCAACAGAGACGAGGCTGGAAGAGCAGCTAAGGGCATGGGGTATGTATGTAACACACTTGGATTTGAGTCTGCACACCTCCAAATACCCACTGAGTAAACAGACTGGCCTCCTGGTTCTTAGTTTCATCATTCATACATGGGACTAAAAATAGCACCTGCCTCATGGAATCAGTGCAGGGAAGCAGTTAGTGACACTCGGCGTTTTCTAGTACATAGTAAGCTCTCAATAAACGTTAGATTAAAAAATATGCTGACACCACGTCTAAACAGACACTGTGTCATCACTTTCAGGGGTCAAGATATTGAAAGTTTCTATTTAAATGACAACCTGATATCTGAAAAGGGAAATCCATCACACTATTACCATCATTAATGGTAGATGGGAAAATGCAGGAGGCAGAAGCGGGGGAGAGGAAAGGATTTCAAGTACAGAGCAGACTCCAGGGTGACCGTGGAGGATGGGGGGTGGGAGATGGCGGGATTCAACAGCAACACCTGGAGTGAGGAGTTCGAGAAAGTGCCAGGCTGGCAAGGAGAGAATACGGGGTCAAAAACCCAAACCACCTCCCTCCCAATTCTAGAAACCCCCGGAGCCATGTCCTGCTCCCCGAGAGTCAGTCAAAGGGGAGCCTTATCAATGGCCAAAGCTCAACCCCAGGCATGGGTTGGGGACTTCCTTGTCCCCCAAGCAGCTGAAACATGGAAAATTCAGTCACGCCCATGTGCTGTCCATGTGGCTTCCATGTGACCAGGCTGCCTGGCTCTGGGAGACCTAAAGCGTCCAGGTTTAGGGCTGCTGCCTGCACTGCCACTGCCACAGCCTGGAGCCCCACATATCTAAGATGCTGAAGGCACTGTGGGGAAGCAGTTCTCAGATCTCTTCTTGCCAGAGCAGCACCATGAGGCTCAGAGGACCAGCCAAGCTGTGGGATGACAGCGCCCTCCCCTGGACGCTCAGTGCAGTCAGGTTCACGGGTTCTCCACCAAGACCACTGCTGAGCATTGCCCTTCCTCCCAAACTGGAGGGCACTTTCAGGGCAAATGCCCTTCAAATCCAGAGGTTACAGGGCACTGGCCAATAGAGGCCCTGTAGTCTTCTCTGGTGCACTGTTGTTTGAGAGTTTCCACTGCGCACAGCCCTCGTCATGAATGATCTCATTAGGTTTCACCAAAACTCACATGGAAGAGGAGAGAGAGGTTCAGAAAGGCCCAGCAGTTGCCCAAGGTCACAGGGCTAGTCAGCCAGGGACTTGCATGGCCTCCCTGTGTGCCCTGGTCAAGAGCTCAGACTGCAAGCAGACCTCCTGGGTTCCCAACCCAGCCCTTTCCTTTATTAGCTGTGCAATTCAGGGAAAGTAACCGAACCACTCTGAGTTTCAATTCCCTTATGTGTGAAGCAAGAAAATCAACTTAAACATAGAAGGACAGTTGATGAATGCAAGGCACTGGGTAAACATTCAGTAAATGTCCTCAACTGTCACCCTCATTCATCTGACCTCAGAGCCTGGCAGGCAACTCATGGCTGTACAGGATTCTCTTGGCTGGTAAGTCATTGACCACTGCCAGCCATGGGGGGCACTCAAATGTTACCCAATTAGCAACCAAGACAGGAGTGCCCAGCCCAGTCCCATTGGCCAGATGGACGGTAATAGTAACTTGTCACTGGAGTTTACAAAGAGGTTTCCCGCATATGAGCTCAGCATGGAACTGCATTTCTCTCTTTTCTCCTGACCTTAGAACCCCACCCCAGGGGCCAGAGAACATGAGACCAGGGCACACGTGGGATAGCTGTGTGGCGGGCTTGCAATGGGAAAACCCAGCTGAAAGACCAGCTGACCAGCAACCATATTCTCCTCTGTAGTTTTCCAAAGAATATTGAAAATGCAAGCTTTAGATTCAAAATAAACATGTGTTGCCTACTTACCAGGTACCAGGTCCCGTGCAAGATACTTTTTTACACATAAAATATTATTTAGTCTTTACAGCAAGAAACAAATCTATAGCCTGAGTTAAGATTTAAAAACCATGAGTTTTAAAAATAGAATAGGTCAAATTCTACTGTCAACTAGGAGCACATTTATCAATCTTCCCTGACCGCTTTTTGTCACCAAGGGTTTGGTAGTCCTCTTAAAGGCAGCACAGTTTAAAGTCCAAGATGCCAGACTACAGATTTCCTTTTGGTTCCTCTTTTTGTCTTGCTCAGTGATTCTCAAACTTTGGAGTGCACAAAACTCGATACACAGGGTTGAATAAACAATACCCAAAGCCAGAGCACTGGGTGGGTAATGTAAGTGGTTTATAAGGGTAAATAAACCCTTATATGCAGACTGCAGAAGCTGACCCTTTCTCAGAAACAGAACACCCTAAGCTTATGTGACCAGGAGAGGATCTCAGAGTTCATCTGGTTGACTCCCCCCATCTTACAGATGGGAAGACTGAAAGCCAGAGGGAATAAATGGATCACATTGGGCTGCAACAATAATTAGTGATAGAGCTGGGAATGTTTTCATGGATTTGAGTTATTTGTTTGCTGATTAAATATCTGACCTTAATTTGACTCAAAACTGCTAAGGTTGTTTTTGAAAGAATGGGACAGATTGGTTTCCTGGTTTCTCTCAGCAAATTGTTGGGAAAATCGTTGGCTTCAGATTGGCCAGAGAGGTACCCATTGATGAGTAGCCTTAGGTAGTCTGTCAGTGTCAAAACCCTTTGCTAAAGCCAAGAGTTTCCATTTTTTATAGGGACCAATACCAGGTAGGATGAATCTCCGATGAAAAACATTCCGCTTTAAACCCTTTTAAACATTTGTTCTCCCCTGCAGTCTCATCTTTGGGGTTTTCATGATGAGAAGGCAGTGTAGCCCATGGGTTTACTGGGGAGCAGGCAGACCCTTCCTCACCAGGGAGGTAGAGAGCATTTCTTTCCCGTCCCCAGACTTTTATCAGGAGTCACATGCACAGCTCGGAGTCTCAGGCTTACTCTCAGCTGTTTGCACCACTAAAGCCCGGAGCTTGGGCCTCCAGGCCTCAGCAGAGTCTGCAGGGGCTGGAGGCGGATCAGAGACATAAGCTGACCACATCAGGGTCATTATTTTCCTTGCTCAGACGGTTAATTATGGGGCCACAAAAAGGTCAGTAGGGGTTTGCAGCCGTCTGGTGTGTACATGTCAAAATGCCGTCTTTCATTCTGTTGCCCTTGGACCAAACATTGGCGCTTCTCCCCAGACTTGAGGTCAGTGCCCTAGTTCCCTGAGGTATGGATTTCTCTCCGTCTTCCACTTTGCCCATCTTAGACCACCACAAACTTAGCCTTCATGGTGTTAGCCAGCAATAGACAAGGGCTGGAGTAATTTACTGAGGTAAACATGGTATAAAGTGTACCTCTAAATGTCTCAATAGCTGACACCCAAGGAAAACTTTCCTCTTGGGAAGACATAAGGGACTCTCAGGCCTAACCACGTGCACATGTCTGTGGTGTCACAAGCCTTAGTTCTGTACTACACTGGCTGCTGATCTACTGATCTCTTTGCTAATAATAACAAAGAAACAGTAGTAATTGTTAACAATCAGTGAGTCCTTGCTGTGTGATGGATAGTATTCTGTGGGCTTTAAGTGTACAACCCAGTTTCATCTTCACAGCAGCCCTGTGGATAAAAAGCAGGGTGCCTATTTCAGAGATGAGGAACCCGAGCCACAGATGAGCTAAATAATTTGTTCATGATCACAAAATGAGGAAGTAGAGGAGACGGATCATAAGGTCAAGCTATTTTCTCTTTGTAGTTTTCTCACAAGGATTTGGTTTTCATCTTACCTGAAGGTTAGTTGAAGTGTTGATAGATGCTGTATCCCCCACCTTTCTTCCTTGGGCCCAAGGGTAACTCCATCTGTTTTCCTATGGACCAGTGCTTCAGTGATTGCAGATACCTAGTGGAGGTGAGGAGGAAAGGCTCACTGGAGGGCACTGGCAATGTTCTTGGGACAGAAGATATGTGGTATTTTGGCCCCTGGTACCCATGAATCCCTCTACTAATAATTGTGTCTTAGCTTGCTTTCAGCCTATGTGCCCTTAGAGGGCTCCACCCTCGAGTTGGTAAGCATTTGACCCAGGCTTTAGATAAACAGAGCATCCTATCTGCCACAGTGATTGAGTCAGGGATGGGCACAGGCACCAATTAGAACAGAAGAGAACCAAATGGGCATGCTGGCAAAAAGACTATTACAGAAGTCCACTTGATCACAATCTGTGAAAATGTCTAGTTCAGAGCTGTGGCAGCCATTTTATCACCATGAGGCAAGCGCTGACTGAGGAAGCAGAGCCAAGAGATGGAGTAAGAAACCCTCATGTCAAGCTTTGCCTTCCATGGGTAATTGAGCTTGCTCATCTCTGTTACTTCATCAAAGAATCTTAATTGATATAGTCTCTCATATATGATATTATTAGCCTACTTATGGCAGGCCTTTATAAAACAACTAACCAGGGAAAGGTGTATAAACCATCCCTTTAAAAAGCTTTTTCTTAGTCATCTACCTGGTCAGTATGGTGAATGAAGCCTCATATGCTAGTTTAATCCAGCCCGGCCTGGGTGTGAGGAGCAGTGATTCCACAGGAATTACTTCAAAAGAGAAGGGAATTCAGTTTTACAGGGTGAAAATCAGGCACAGAGAGATTACATCAGGAAACGGGAGAACCAAGATTCAAAAGCAGGTGACCTAGGTCAAGAATCTAAGCTTTTAATCATTATGACTAATCAATACTTAAAAAAAAAAAATTCAAGTGTATTTGTTGAGGACCTATTGTGGCTCTGTCTTAGAATACATCCGTGAATAAGGCACAAAATGACCCCTTCCTCATGGTGTAAGCAAATAAGCATGTGTCTGTGGACAGAAAAGAAAGAAAACAAACAAAAGTAGTATGGAATGTTCTAAGTTGATACTGTGAATAAAGACATGTAAACAAGCTAAGGGACTACAAGGTAGGTGGGTTGCAGTTTCCAGTGGGGTGGATGGATTCGGCCTCTTTGAGAGGGTGGGCTGGCAGAGGCCAGGTAGTTAGCCCTGGGGCTGTCTGAGCAAAGGAACATTCCAGATGGCAGAAAGAGACAGTGCAAAGGCCCAGAGACAGGAGGGTACCTGCCATATGTGAGGAATAGCAGGGACGTTGAGTTTGGAACCAAGTGTGTAGAATATAGCAGATGATGAGGTTAGAGAACAATTGGGGAGTTGGGTTGGGGGGACAGCTCTCTGAAAGGAGTAGCCACGGCGAGGTTTTGGGCAGGGGCGTGGCCTGACTCGGGTCACTGTAGGAGCCTAGGCTGTTGAGGGGAAGTGCGGGAACAGTGAGATCATGGGGAAACAGCACGAATCCGGGTGTACCACCACAGGTTCAGGACCAGGGAGGAAGAAGTGGAGGTGGTGAGATCAGAGGAAGTTAGATTCTGAATGCGCTTTGAAGGAAGGGATGAAAGGATTTGTACCTGTTTCAAGCGTGGGGGAGAAAGAAAGTGATAACTGTAAGTTTTCGGGGGGCTAAACTTGAGTGTAATTCAATTAAATACAAATTCTTCGACCTGTACTTCTTACTGTAGCCAAAGAACCAAATGTTTTCTACCTGGGATCCCTTTCACTTTATTTTAACACAAGTTCCACCTTGGGGGACCATACTGCATTATGACAAAGAATTTCTAAGTGCACCCTTCAGTTTCATGCCCACCCTGATCTTGAGGTTCTGTTCCCTTTTGACAATTAAGGAAACTGCGGTGCAGGGTGAGTAGTTGCTCACCCAACCCTGATCACGTAGTCGTTGAACTGATTTCTCTATTGTACTCTGTTGCAATAGAATAATATTCTGCTCTTATTATGTCCCAGTAGAAGCAATAGTCTCCTGGTGATAAAATAGCTAATTGCACCTACCTGATTCATTTTCATAGTCTGCATGGTCTGTGACTTTTGAGTTGTGAGCACATCTACATCCTTGCAATGGATTGTTCTTCTGAAGGCGTCTCTGTAAACTCGCTTTCCACTTGCTTGTAGCTTTCTGTGATATCATGCCTTAAGATCTGGAATTTTTGTCTTTGCTTTTGTATAAACATGTACACATATTATGTTCTGCTTGATTGGAACGCCTGCCTTTGCTGCTGCTGCTGTTTGTTTTTTGGTTGTGACTGCTGCTATCTGACATCTTTGCTTTTCCCTTCTTTGATTCCACTAACTTGATTATCTCTTGTAGAAGCTGAAACTCTGCTAGTTTTATAAGCAAGACTGTGTTTGATAGTGACGCTGGGGCATGGGTGGTAGGCAGAGATGGCTTTAAAATCTAGAAAAGATGCAAAAGTTGCCAGAGAGTATAAGCCAAGGATCAAACTGGCAGTTTTCTGGAATTTCCGTCACTATTTTCTACGCCCTACTACTTGCCATGCCATAGTTTCTGGTTGGGACAATTACATAGTTGTGATTTTCATTGCCATTTTCCTACAGAGGGTGAAGTGAAGCGCAGTGTTTTTGCATTCCCCTCTTGGAATGCATAAAATAAAACACAAAGGCATGACCTTTTTTTTTTTGAAGCCACAGGAGTTTAAGTCAAGAAACGCAGACATGGCGGCTTCAGGGAGATGGTTGTCTCCTGGACAAGAGACTGTCAGTCTTGTTAACAGGAATGCACCTTAAGCTGCATCATCAGCTGTAGAGTCTCCCAGCACATCTGCGATTCCTGTTTTCATCAATGGAAATGAATGCATTATCGTAGAGAGGAGAATCACTCAGATATCACTGCGGATATTCAAATAAACTTTTAAGTGAGAATCCCAGCTCTTTGGAAGAGGAGGGGAAGTGAAAGAGACAAGGAGGGGAAACAGTGAGCTAGGTTCTGGCAGTTCCAATGGAGTTAACCATCTCATGTCTGGATTGCTGCGGTGGCCTGTGAGCAGGGCTGTCACCTCCCTCTGTGGTCCCCTGGTCATGCCATTTTTTAAGATTAATCCTCCCAAATCCCTACTTCTCTGGTGCCCTCCCTGATTTAAAGCCTCTGGCGAGGGGCTGGGAGGATGAATAGAAGAGCACAGAGGATTATGTAAGGCAGTGAAACTACTCTCTATGATACTGTAACAATGGGTGCATGTTATTAAACCTTTGTTCAGACCTATAGAAGAACAAACCCTAACATGAACTATGGACTCTGGCTGATAATGGTGTGTCCGTGTAGGCTGATCCATTGTAGCAAACATCCCGCTCTGGTGGGGGATGTTGAGATGCCAGTGGTGGGGGAGGCTGTGCATGTGTGGGGGCAGGGAGACTATGAGAAATCTCTGTCTTCCTTTCAGTTTTGCTGTGAATCTAAAACTGCTCTGGAAGAATAAAGTATGTATGTATGTATGCATGTATGTTATGTATTTATTTATGTATTTATTTATTTATTTATTTATTGTCTTTTTAGGGCAGAACCCATGGCATATAGAAGTTCTCAGGCTAGGGGTCGAATAGGATCTGTAGCTGCTAGCCTACGCCACGGCCACGGCAACGCCGGATCCAAGCCCTCTCTGCGACTTACACCACAGCTCATGGCAATGCCAGGGATTGAACCCTTGTCCTCATGGATACTAGTTGGATTCGTTACCTCTGAGTCACAACAGAACTCCCAAAATAAAGTCTTTGAAAAGCCTCCAGGGGTCCCGTACTATTTGTGGATCACATACTCTTGATCCCATTGGTCAGGGGCAATATATAATAGGACTCTGCCTTAATCCATCCAATACTGTTTAGTGTTCAGTCTTGCCTCCTTAACTACAATCTAGTAGTTGAATCTGGGTGTTGAAGTCAAGGATAGGTCTTTCAACTTCAGTTGTAGTATCACAGTATTTACTGCAATCCTGAGTGCAGAATAAACACACAGGAAACTCTTGTGTTGACTTAAACTCACAGAGTGAAAAGAAAAATACTTTCTTATTGTCTGTGATCTCTGGAAAAGGAGACTTCCAGAAATATATTCACTGATGGCCCCTCTCAGTCCCTGAGGACCCATCAGCACCCCAAAGGGGCGCTGCCACACTGAAAAATTGCAGGTCATGGTTGTCATGGATGATGCTTCTGAATACCACCTGTTTCTTGGATACTCACCTCTTCATCCATCTTCCCATCAACAAGGGTGCATAGAGCATCTGCTCTGCTCTTGGCTCTCAGCATGGAGATGTGGTTCTGAAAGACACAAAGCCCTGTTCTCATGGAGCTTGTGGTCCGTTGAGTGTGTGTGTGTGTGTGTTTGGGGGTGGGGAGAGGGGAGAGGGAGACACAGCAAACAAGTCTTCTGACATTGGCAAATGTTTGGCAGTAGGGGCTGTACTGGGTTGAATGGTGACCCTAAAAGGAAATGTTCATGACCTAACCACCAGAGCCTGTGAATATGACCTTATTTGGAGAAAAGGGTCTTTGCCCATATGATTATATTCAGGATTTGAGATGATTTCCTCTTGGATTATGTGGGTGGGGCCTAAAGCCAAGGGTACGTGCAGACACAGAGGGGAAGATGTAGATGCAGAGGGAAAGGCCAGTGAAGACAGAGGCAGAGAATACTGGCAGCCACCAGGAGCTGGGACTGATGAGAACGGATTGTCCCCTGGAGCCTTAGAGGGGGTGCAAGACCCTTGACACCTTGATTTTGGACTTCTGCCCTCCAGAACGAGGGGAGACTCAACTTCTGTTGTTTTAAGGCCCCCTTTCATGGCGATTTGTTACAGCTGCCTTAGAAAAGAAATATAGGGGACAAAATCACCCTGATAAGAACCAGTGTTCTCAGGTGAGAAAGTTTGGGGAAGCTCTGGAGAACCACAGGGAGACAGGTAAGGTTGGCACCATAGTGAGTGAGGCCAGAGAATGGGCAGGGCCACAATAATTAATTTAGAGTTTCTTGTGGGCATGAGAGGCTTAAGCACTGAAGACTTCAGGTAGGCTTGTTTGTATATTTAGCAGGTTTAGCAGATTTTCCCCACTGCCTTCTGGATTGTGTGTGGGGGGGAGGGGCAAAAGTGAAGCTGGGGTTCCTTAGGAGGGGGCTGCAGTTGAACTGGCTCTGACCACGTGAGCTGTGCAGACCCTCTCATCCAGAACATTCCTGGGGAAGCAGCCCAGGTGAACACAAATTCTTCTCCAGTTATTCCAGCAGCCAGGCCTTGCCTTTGGCATTTCTTGTGATCCTGGAGGTGAAAGGCACTCCAGAGATGATTTCATGTTAGGACGAAGAAACTGAAGCTTCAAGGAGGAAGTGACTTTGCCCTCACATTCATAGGCAGGTACTCTTTCACAGGTATAGCTGAAACCTGCACCTGAGCTCCGGCTTTTATTTCCTATGGGCTTTCTTTACTTGTTTAGAGCAGCACGTGGACCAGGCGTCTCATTTGAATTTTGCAACCATCCTTCAGTATATGCAGTATCAACATGTTATCCTTACTTTATAAGTGCAAAAAAATTAAATTAAAAATAAAAAAAATAGGGAGGATCAGAGAAGTGGGGTGATTTGCCCAGGGTCACACAGCTTTCAAGGCGCAGATCGGTCAATCAATCTTGGGCCTTCCATCTGTCCCAGAACCTCCATAGACTCTGCTGGATCTTACAGAACACTGTCACAGCTACCTAAATCTTCAAGTCTTCCAGCATTTCTTTGCCTCTGGTGACCTCTTTCCAACTTGTAAGCTTGCCATTTATGATTAATGGTGTTCCTGGCCCTTTAGGCAAGTTTGATTTCATTGTCCAGACACAAAACGGTTTCACAGTGAAGGCTGCAACTAAAAAGAAAAAGAACAAGGAAAGAGGTCAATATAGGATGTGCTGGATCTGAAAACAATTTCAAAGGTAATATGGGGTCCATGAAGCCTACATACATTTCCTGATAGCTGAGAAAAGCATTACCCTTAACTGTTTTCTGTCCCAGTGTGTGTTTTGAGCAATATAAGAGTAAAAGTTCACATAACTCAAAAGCTGTGATAAAAGCAGAAAGCCAGGAGATTCAATGCTAATAATGACAGGGTATTTCTCACTCAAGGGAAATTAGCAGTGGATGCTGTGTTTTCGTCCATGTCTGTATTTGGTCAAAAAGTGCTCCAGGGTCTTCTAACCTCACCCCTTCATCCTTGATAAGAGAGAAACTAAATTCTAAATAAATAATCTGAAATGCTATCACTTGCCCCTTGAGTCCTGCCTTGAGAAGAATGCACACAGTTATTAGAGAAAAAATGGTCCTATGTCTATTTATCTAGTCTACAGATTTGATCACGAAATATCTATCAAGACCCCGTTGTGTGTCGGGCTTTGTGTAGGTGCTGGGACATACTGGGATCTCTGTTCATGGAGTTGTACAGTCTGGAGAAAAGAGAGCTTTTGAAGTGTATGAATGCTGTGACATAGACAGAAGGACCAGGTCAGCTAAGGATGCTGGGAGGAACACTGAGTAGAAGAATTAGGGGCGGGAAGAGAAGGGACCACAGTCAGAGCTGGCAAGATGGTGCAGAACCCCCGATCTGAAAGCCCCCAGAGGTTGGTGGGAATGTGGGGCCGGAATATAAAGTCCAGGAGCAGCTGGAGCTCAGTGGAAGTGGCTGGTCAGGGCAAGGGCTCAGGGCTAGTCTCAGAACAGCAGGCAGGACGGCATCCCCTTGCTGTGCTGGGTGCCAGTGCCTCTTCCCATGGTACTGAGACACTGCTACGTGGCCTTGGTGCTTCAGCTCAAGGTGAAATCAGTGGAAAGGGCTCCTCAGGCTGGCTCTATGCTCCTGGATGATCAGCCAAAGTAGGGCGATTGGTCAATACGTTCTTCAGCCCCCTGGCTTTTGAATGGAAGGCACAACAAGAGTAAATGATGCTATTTCAGCCTGCTCAGGCTGCTGCAGCCATACCGCAGAGCAGGAGGCTGAAGCAACAGAAATTCATTTCCTTACAGTTCTGGAGACGGGAAGTCTAAGATCAAGGTGAAGCAAGGTTGCTGTCCTCTGAGGAATCCCCACTGGATCATGAATTTAGAGCACAAAGGCCTCTCGATGCCAGAAATGCCACTTGTGGGAGCTTTGTCTTGCCTGAACCGTGCTGTCTTGCCAGAGATTTCAGCATGGGTCCAACAGCTGGTAATGCTGATTCATTTGTTTCCTGATCATTTATTTATATGCCTGCTTCTCTTGCTATTCCATGGGCTCCTGAAGGACAGAAACTGTGATTTTATAGCCTACTGCCCAGAACTGAGCCCAGCATGTAATAGGGACATATCTGTGGGACTGAATTTGTTGCATTCAAAGTTGAATGGTGGATATACAGTGGGCTATTACTCAGCCATCAAAAGGAAAGAAATAATGGCATTTACAGCAACATGGATGGACCTAGAAATTATCATGCTAAGTGAAGTCAGTCAGACAGTGAGACACCAACATCAAATGCTATTACTTTCCTCAGAAAACTCAAAATAGAATTACCATTTGATCCAGCAATCCCACTCCTGGGCATCTATCCAGCAGAAACCATGACCCGAAAAGACACATGTACTCCAGTGTTCATTGCAGCACTCTATGCAATAGCCAGGTCATGGAAACAACCTAAATGCCCATCGACAGAAGAGTGGATAGGGAAGATCTGGTACATACACACAATGGAATGTTACTCAGCCATTAAAAGGAACGAATTACCAACATTTATAGCAACATGGATGGACTTAGAAATTATCAGCGAAGTGAAACCAGTCAGACAATTAGACAGCAACACCCAATGCTACTGCTTACATGTGGAAACTAAAAAGACACAATGAACCTTTTTACAGAACAGAGAATGACTCACAGACTTTGGAAAACCTTGGTTTTTCAAATAAGACAATCTGGGGGGTGGGGGGATGCACTGGGGGTTTAAAAAAAATGCTATTACTTACATGTGGAATCTAAAAAAAAGGACACAATGAACTTCTTTGCAGAGCAGATACCAACTCACAGACTTTGAAAAACTACGGTTTCCAAAGGAGACAGGTTGGGGGTGGAGGGATGCGCCAAAGATTTGGGATGGAAATGCTATAAAACTGGGTTGTGATGATTTTTGTACACCTATAAATGTAATAAAATTCATTAAAAAAAGTTGAATGATGGGAGTTCCCATTGTGATACAGCAGAAATGAATCTGACTAGTATCTATGAAAATGCCGGTTCTATCCCTGGCCCTTCTCGGTGGGTTAAGGATCCAGTGTTGCCATGAGCTCTGGTGTGTCACAGATATGGTTCAGATCCTGCGTTGCTGTGGCTATGGAGTAGGCTGGCAGCTGTAGCTCCAATTTGACCCCTAGACTGGGAACTTCCATATGCCATGAGTGCGGCTCTAAAAAAAAGAAAGGTTGAATGGGTCTTTGTACCTAGAAAGGATGGCGTGAAAGAGGATGCTTAATTGGAGGCCAGGCAGTAATGAAGCCACACAAACATCCAACCTTTGGACCCCATGTTGCCCCTCACTCTGGTCTCTGTGACTCTGTCCAGCAGATGTGCTGTTGATCCTAAAAATCCAGCCAGTATGCCAGTTCCTTTTCTCACCAGCCAAGTCCAGGGATAGTCTTTTCAGGCCTAATTAAGTGGGATGTGAAAAGTGGGAACAGCCATGTGCTTATTCCTTCCCCTCAGCTTCTCCCCAGATCCTTCAGTTTCCTAGGAGAGAACTGGCAAGAGGGGGTGGCTCTCGGCTGGCTGCCCATCTGCAGAGTTGTGCTGTGTCTTCTCAGAGCTGTAGTGAGTCTGGGGCTGTAATCTCCAGGGGGAGGCATCCTTGTTGGAGTTCATTCAGCCCACCCATCAATCTTCTCCATGTTCTTCTTGTGACAGGTGTTATAAACCTCTTCATTTTCCCAGAAGCTACTGGAAAAGAAAGGCCATCAAGTAGAAACCAGGAGGAGAGAAAGATAGTAGGAAGGGAGGGAGAGAGGGAGAGAGAGAGGAAGGGAGAAAGAGAGAGAGAGAGAGAGAGAGAGGGAGGGAGGGAAAAGAAGAGGGAATTGATCTGTGTATTGTGTTGCTATCCATTTCTGAGTTTACTGAAATGCCAGCCTTTGTGCAAAGGAAAACATTTCACGTTTCTGCTCCTTGACGGCTGCAACTCATCAGATCAGAAAAATAAATTAAAAGAGAGGCAGCCCTTGTCACATTTTATGTATGCAGATAATTGAAAGAAAGTGAACAAATAGAGCAAGCAAACTGTACATATAATAGCTGACAAGATAGAACATTTTTTTCTTTTAAACGAGTAAGATTAAGAAACCATATCAATTACATTTTACAATAGTAAGTCTGTCTCTTGTTTTTATTTTCTTTCGGCTGGCCATAACTGAATTAACACTTTCTGATTCAAAGCTTTTTTTTTTTCCCTTTGGCCAAAAGTTTAACAGGTTATCACCTATCTCCCTATTTCCTGCCTTCCTTCGTGTAGCTATGAGTACAGCCTTATGGTCTCTTTTTCCAAACATGGGGACAAATGACTGGGGCCCCTCCATCGATCCATTGATGGGGACGGGTTCCTATTTGTAATCTGCTTCAGCTGGTAATTATGCTGGGCTGCTCGTTGTGTATGCAAGGTGGAATGTCATGCTTAAAAACAAGGGTCTCGGTGTATTTTACACCATCGATAGGCCATTTTTTAAAAATTAAAAATTTCTGAGATTACTTATTTCCCCCACCTCGCTCATTTGGTTAATGCATGCTAATTCTGCAGAAATAAATATTCATGTAGCGTGCCTTGCTGGAGCCGGTCTTTGGGGGAGATGGGTGAACCTGTGTATAGCACATCTGAGCTTCCTGCCATCAAGATGATAATTAGGCTAACCCCGCGTAAAAGTATGTTGTTTGGAGTTACTATTTGAATAGTCAGAAAGCTGTGAATCCCTCTTCTAACTGCCTCTGAGGTCGGCTGATTCTTCCTCAGTGGAAGTGTCTTTGGGAGGAGTCCTTATATTAATGTTTTGTGAGCTGATGGTCCAGTCAACTCGGTGATAGAAGTAGAAGGTGAAACACTTAGGTACTTGTGAACAGAAAATCTTAAAAAAACATTTTTTTTTTTTGTTAAAGTGTAGTTCATTTACAATGTTGTGTCAATTTCTGCTGTGTAGCATAGTGACTCAGTTATATGTGTGTATATGTGTGTGTGTATGTGTGTGTGCACGTGTACACATACACACACATACATACATACATTCCCTTTCTTATATTCTCTTCTGTCATGTTCTATCGCAAGTGACCGGATATAGTTCCCTGTGCTAAGCATAAGTATGCATGCTTATCCATTCTAAATGGAATAGTTTGCATCTACTAACCCCAAACTCTCAGTCCATCCTACTCCCTCCCCCTCTCCTTTGGCAACCACAAGTCTGTTCCCTCGAATGGAACACCTTTAAATAAGGATCAGCAATCCAGATTGCCAGAGGGTCGGGAGACAGCAGGAGAAACAGTGACTCACCAATGAAATGTCGTTGGTTAATGACAATGTGGGGGTGGCAGCCTGAGGAGTAAGGAAGGACAAAGTAGGAAACACTGTCACCTGGTCTCCCCTTAGCCAGAGCGCTTTCGCACCAACTCTTTCATTTGTATCAGTCAGTCAGCTACTTTAGAGATGAAATGGGTCTTAGGACGTGTGTGGTTTTATCCCCCAAGCCCCTCAAACTCATTCAGGATGGAAGGAAAATCTTCTCGGCACATCAGATGCATGTTTGGGTTCTTCCTGAATCTCTTCAGTTAGGGAGACCTTGGCGCTTTTCGTGTCAGAACTTTTTTTTTTCTGACCTATTTCTTTTTATTTTATAATGATTTTTACTTTTTCCATTATAGCTGGTTTACAGTGTTCTGTGAATTTTCTACTGTACAGAAAGTTGACACAGTCACACATGCATGTATACATTCTTCTTTCCCATGTTATCATGCTCCATCATAAGTGACTGGATATAGTTTCCAATGCTGTACAGCAGGATCTCATTGCTTATCCATTCCGAAGGCAGTAGTTTGCATCGATTAACCACAAATTCCCAGTCCATTCCACTCCCTCCTCCTCCCCCTTGGCAACCACAAGTCTGTTCTCCATGTCCAAGATTTTCTTTTCTGTGGAAAGCTTCATTTGTGCCGTATATTAGAGTCCAGATATAAGTGATATCATATGGTGTTTGTCTTTCTCTTTCTGTCTTATTTCACTTAGTCTGAGAGTCTCAAGTTCCATCCATGTTGCTGCAAATGGCATTATTTTGTTCTTTTATGGTTGCATAGTATTCCATTGTGTATATATACCACATCGTCTTAATCTAATCATCTGTTGATGGACATTTAGGTTGTTTCCATGTCTTGGCTATTGTGAATAGTGCTGCAGTGAACATGCGGGTGCACGTGTCTTTTTC
Source organism: Catagonus wagneri (assembly GCA_004024745.2). Taxonomy (NCBI): domain Eukaryota; kingdom Metazoa; phylum Chordata; class Mammalia; order Artiodactyla; family Tayassuidae; genus Catagonus; species Catagonus wagneri. The sequence continues at coordinate 5,052,321 of PVHT021183551.1, forward strand.
AAGGACAGTTTTGTCCAGATATAAGCCCAAGAGTGGGATTGCTAGGTCATATGGTTGTTCTATGTATAGTTTTCTAAGTTACCTCCATACTGTTTTCCATAGTGGTTGTACCAATTTACATTCCCACCAACAGTGCAGGAGGGTTCCCTTTTCTCTACACCCTTTCCAGCATTTGTTGTGTACTTATTAATGATGGCCATGCTGACTGGTATGAGGTGGTACCTCATAGTAGTTTTCATTTGCATTTCTCTAATAATCAGTGATATTGAGCATTTTTTCATTTGCCTGTTGGCCATCTGTATATCTTCTTTGGAGAAATGTCTCTTCAGGTCTTTTGCTCATTTATCAATTGGGTTGGTTTTTTTGCTGTTGAGTTGTATAAGCTGTTTTTATATTTTAGAGATTAAGCCCTTGTCAGTTGTATCATTTGAAACTATTTTCTCCCATTCTGTAAGTTGTCTTTTTGTTTTTTTTTTTGTTTTTGTTTCCTTTGATGTGTACATGTCAGAACTTTTGACTGTTAGAACTAATAGTTTGAAACCTACTTCTTTGTGTTTATGGTTCAGAATCTTTCGGTTAAAAGTGTTAGGGGGGAAAACACCTCTTAAACTATAAAAGGGGAATTTTTTTGGTTCACATTCTTTCAAGACTCCAGGTAGGGTGAGATTTAGGTACACTTTGATTCAGGGCTCAAAGGGTATATTGCCAGGCCTCATCTCAGAGCTGTTTCCTCTGAGTTGGCTCTGTTCTCTGGCTCGACTTAGTGGCCTCTGACAAATTCAGGTTCATTTTTTCATGACATTGGATCAATGGCTCCCTCCCAACTGGGGGGAATTTTTATTTTCTCATTGGCCCAAATGGTTACTGTGGTATTCGTCTTTCTCTTTCTGACTTCACTTAGTCTGAGTAACTGTAGTCATTCCTTAATGACTTAATTTGGGTCCACCTGTCCCTAGAGCCTGACTCCAGGACTTGGGAGCAGGTAGTTAACTTGTGAGGTGAGCTGAGGGAAGGAGGAAAAGATGATAAAGGTTGTGTTATTGAGCTGGTTATTGCTGAGGACAAATGAAGCTCCATTCCACTGAGGACCCTCTGAGAAATTGTATAGCTTGGGTCTCAGAATTGTTCCTCCGAAAGACAGGACCTCAGGTCATTGATACTCCATCTCCCATGGCTGAGGATTATCCTTAGAGGATGCTGATACCCTTTCCCCATGCCCTCAACTCAAGGGTGGTTAGTGAGATTCAGAAGGTGACCTGAGGCAGAAACGCTGTGCTTGAGGAGCAATTTTACCAGTGTTCTGGGAACTGGGCACCCCAGCTCAGACAAAATCACAGATGGACTGGAATTGTTTGTCAGCACCAACCAGGGACTGTGGCCTGGAGCATGGATTGAGCCGCTTGGTTTAAACCCTGATCACGAGCTCCATCCTCGAAGCTGGGAAAGGAGGCTTGCTCAAACTACATGTGATGAGAATGGAACAAAGTGTCATCCAAGAGCAAAATTAGGTTACTGTTATCAGAAAAAGGAAGGATGAGTCTTGGGAAACGAAACTGAAAAATGGCTACTGTACATGTGTTAAGCTAGAAGTCTTCCTTCTTAGGATTTCTGGCCCCTAGTTGGAGTGCTGCCTCTGAAGAGAATAAAGAGTGTTTTCTTCCCTTTGACTGATGGCGCTTAAAATATTGGGAGACATGTTGGCATGTCTACTATTAGGTCTTTTTTTTTCTCTAATCCGGTATAGACACACTTGGCTTCTTGAATTTTTCTTTATATGACATGGTTATAGGATCTTTTGTGGTCCTAGTAACTCCCCTTCCGATACCCCTTCATTAGGCTTTTTTACCTGTCACTCCATCAGCGGAGCACAGCAGGAAAGACGGGGTCTAGCCCATCACAAGAATGGATGTGCACAGGATAACCTTGGGTCCAAATATTGGACTTCCCGTGTGGCTCACAACCTTGGGTCCAAATATTGTGGACATCCTATGATGCCACTTGAAGAATATTTTATGATGTGCCAGTTATTGGAAGTAGAGGACCTAAGTATGACTCCATTAATCAGAAAAATGCTTTCCTTCTACATTACCTGGTGATAGCTAACTCCTGACTGTCGCTGAAGCTTTATCTCCATGTTGACTCATTTTGTACCATGTTCACGTGGACAAATGTTGGTTTGACCTTCCCAGTGTGTCTCTCCCTTCTTTGCTAACAGAATCCTGAATGACCTCTGAGGAGCCAGTCCTACTTCCATGCTCAGCTAGTGAGACTTTGATGGACAAGTGATGAAATATACAATCTGCCCTTGCCAAAGTCCTCAGGCCTCTCTCCAGAGAGTTTGTTGAGTGGTGAGATAGTGATGCTGGCCTGACTAACTGGCACAGACCCATCACTGGCCAACATAATGGATTCAAAGATAGGCACACAGTCTCAAGGTTTTTCATCTGGAAATCCTCTTAAAATGTGGGCTTGGAGATTCTGGAAGCCATTTGCTACCACATGGATGAAGCCGCAAGGAGCAGCATGTGATGACAAAAAGCCACTTAATCATATCCTTTTGGCTTCTGAGACCTGCTGGGATTGAATATCTAATGTGGACTGTGTATTGTGAAAGACAATACATTTCTTATTTCTACTCTGTTTCACCATGAATGCTAATTAATACATTCATGACATTCAGATATTTAATAGATTGTATCAAATAGTGGACAAGTAAGTAGTTTTAAGCCAGACATGCTAGGATTTAGTCTGATGCTACCACTTTCCAGCTAGGGATGGGGTTAGATCCAGTTTCCTTATCTCTATGCATAGTGTTCCACATCTGTCTATATCTATCTATCTATCTATCTATCTATCTATCTATCTATCTATCTATCTATCTATCATCTATCATTTAAGGGCCTCACTGGCTGCGTATGGAAGTTCCCAGGCTAGGGATCAAATTGTAGCTATAATTTCTGGCCTACATCACAGCCACCGCCATAGAAACGTGGGATCCGAGCCATGTCTGCAACCTACACCACCACGGCTCACGGCAACACCAGATCCCCAGCCCGCTGAGCAAGACCAGGGATCGAACCCCAGTCCTCATGGATACTAGTTGGATTCGTTTCCACTGCACCACAATGGGAACTCCCTGGGGTTCCACTTTCAATCCCAGGTAATATAAAATGGTAAAATGATAGAATATGGATAACTTTCTTTACCTAATGACATGGTTAAAAATATCATCCAAAGGTCAACATGGTCAGATCAATAGCTTCATGAAAACAGGATCGTCCCTGGATGTTGGAACAACTGTTGATGTTCATAGGACAGTGCTTTTCTGCCCGGCAACCTGCAAGGCAATTTTAGAGGGATTATTTCATTTAATCTCAATGACGCTATGAGGCAGGTATTCCTATTACTCTTGAATCCAATATGAGAAAACTGAAACGCAAAAGCTTGTTTATTACAAAACTCAAAAACGTGTTTTTTTTGTTTTGTGTTTTTGTTTTTAGGGCTGCACCCCAGGTATATGGAGGTTTCCAGGCTAGAGGTCCTATCAGAGCTACAGCTGCCAGCCTATACCACAGCCACAGCCACAGCCACAGCAATACAGGATCTGAGCCCTGTCTGTGAACTATACCACAGCTCACGGCAACGCCAGGTCCTTAACCCACTGAGCAAGGCCAGGGATTGAACCCGCAACCTCATGGTTCCTAGTTGGATTCGTTTCCACTGTGCCACGACGGGAACTCCTGGTCATTATTTTAGATCACCATTTCATCTTAGTAGAAGAAGCTCTGTTAGTAATGATAGAAGTCTGTGTTCTTGCTCCCTGGGGTGCCCAAACACCATAATGCTGGTGGATAAATGTACAAATTTGTGATTCTGTTTTCAAAGTAAGATATTAACACATGTCCTTTCTTGAATGTTACCGGTTGGGCTTTCTGGCTTCTGTGCCTCTGACTTCATGGTACCTTTGAAGGACATTGGCCTTCATCTCCTGCCCAACTTCCAGTTTGTGCAATTGTTATTAATTGCAAACAATAATAATTGTTATTATTGCGAACAGTTTAACAGCAATAAAAAGGAAATGCTGAAAGATGGAAAATGACCTGCAATTCTAGCCATTCTTTAAATCTCAGATTAAGGCCACCTTTCTAGGAAATTACCCTCACAGTGTTCAGCTTGCCACGTGCATTCGTATGTGTGTGTGCACATGTGTGCGTACGCATGTGCGTGCATACACACGCACACCTTATTGGACAGAATTGTATCTTTTTTCTCTCCCCTGCAAAGTCAGGGCCCAGGCCTGGTTCATCTCTGCTTCCCCCACAGCACCCAGAAAGGGGCCTTGCCATCGTTCCCTGCTCAGTAATTGTGGGTTGAAGTATAAGCAGCATACAGTAAAAGTTTATGTTCCTCTCCAAGGGACAGTGAGTAATTACACTGATTTGAAGTCAGCCACCTTAGCTGGTATCTGGCTCTTAGTCTTGGCATGGCTCTGGATATTTCTTAAAAGTTAACTCTCTTTCTGGACTTGCAGTCTGACTGCATGGGGTTCTCTAGGGAATAAAAATTAGCCTCCTGTCTGAAATGTTTATGAAAATGGCTAAATTTAGATGATCAAAGATTTCAGGAATCCTGGGGTCTTGGAGGTTGAAGACTGTGATGTTATTGACAAGAATCTTGAGCAGCAAAGATGTTTCTTCAGGAAGTCCTCTTCTGAGGCACTGAAGGTTCTCCTTGGAAGCTGTGCTAATTTCTCATTATTGATGGAATGAAGCATGGTCTTATTTCAGCACCCTGATGGGGCTTTTCATTACTTTCTGTTCATCTCACCCTAACTTTTAGAGGAGATGAGTGCCGCTTTTGACCACACTGGGATTTTTCTTCTAAAAGGGAAGGCAGATCTGTAACTTAAATTGAATGTGTAGATTAATTTGCCACCTCAAATCAAAGTGGAGTGCTCAAAAGATCCCAGAAGGATGCCACATTTTGCTGAAATTGGGGGAGTGAGTTGAAGTCACGGAGATAAGGATCTTTCTCTGAGGAAGGCTTTCACATCCGAAAGCCTCCAATATAAATTTGGTTCATGCCAGGTAGGGAACCGGTATTACATTGGCTGGTTCCTAAGCAGTGGTTCTCTTTGCTGGGGCTCCTCTTTGCAGCCCCGGGAGATGCGGCTGGGGACGGAGAGGGGTGGGGGGCTTCCCATAGCCAGTTAAGGCCTCTGAGCCCAAAGTCAGAGGAACCAGTGATAGTGGGGAGGTAAAACTGCTGGCCTGTCAGGTTCCAGGGTGGTCATTTGTTTTGCACTGGCAGCAAATGTGTGGAGTTACTGGGATTCCCAGCTCACCTGGGTGCAGCAGCTCCTCCCCTGGATCGCCCCCGATCTGTGACCTTGAACAGATTGTTCAGTCTTGCTGAGGCTTTCAGATGCCTCACCGGTCAAGCAGGAACAATGACAGTACCTACCTCACATGCCGTCCAGGGAACTAAACAAAGTGAGTCGAGTGAAGCTTATAAAGTCCTTCACCCAGGGCTGGGCACGTTAATATCATTCATTACACTGTTGCAAAGCATCTGAAAGAAAATGCAGGCAGGACATTTCCCTGAAAGAGAGCACATCCGTAGCAAAGTCCTCCTTAGTCCCGCAAATAGGACAAAATGCTGCAAAAAGGCACCCCGTAAACACCCGAGAATCTCCTTCAGCCCTGAGTATGTGAGGCCCTGGGTGCACACTTCGGCACAGGGTGGAAGGCAGCTCAACCACCAGGAAAGGGAAGGGCAGGGGCGGGAATATGGTGCTTTTCCCCAGCTGGCTCAGTGTCTGTAAGGGTAGTTTGTTTATAAACAGAAAGCTCCAAATTGCGACTCTGCCAATCCCCTGCCCAAGTGGGAAGAGCCTGTGATGAGCCAAGTCATCAGTAATTACTGCCATCGGCTCTGCTGCAGAGTTTGACCAAGCACGGAGGTTGGAGGAGGGGGCAGCGGCTGCACATCAGGCTAACAGTGGGGCAGGGTGGGAGTCAAGGCCGAGAGCCACTAAAGACCACCCAGAGTCAGGCCACTGCTCCCTTCTGGGTTATGAAGTTTCCTTTGAACTTGGAAAAGGTTTCTCCTCTTTGTCTTTGGAGGCAGGAACTAACTTGCCCCTGCCCCCTTCCGTTTGCCCAAGGAGGGATAAAGGCAAAGGAAGCTGCTGGGAGGCCAAGGGAAATGCTTTTGTTGAAGAGAGATCCCTGCCAAAGCTCCTAGGAATTTTTCAAAGCCCAGCCCAGCCCTTTGGAATTTGCGCCGGTGGAGACATTCACACCGGAGGAGATGTCAGACAGGTTCAGACCCATGGGGTACCCCCCTGGCTTTCAGAGCAGCCAAGAGCAACACTTCCAAAATCCAGAATGTAAGTTCCAGTAAGAGGCAAGGCACTTCCTCTGGGTGCGTGAGCCAACACTGCCCACTGCTCTGGGTGACTCTGCTGCCCCGGCCCTTCCTAGCATGTGGTCAGCTACCTAGTATCACAACCTGAGATGTCTGGTTGGTGGGTTCCTTCCAAGGGATGACCTTATGCCTTGAGGGCTCAAGCATGCAGACTTTGGAGCCAGACTGCTTAGGTTCATGTCCTGTTGCTACCACCTCCAAGCTGAGTGTCCTCGAGCAGCTTGCTCAACCTGTGACCTGGTTTCCTCACCTGCAAAATGGAAATAATACTTGTTTCATAGAACCGCTGTGGGGGTCGCATCAGTCCAAAGGTGTGAAATACTGACAACAGTAGTCTGGAGCATGGGAAGCCTTTGACAAATGACAGTGTCACTAAGGACCCAAGTTCTTTCCATTTCTTTGTCCTGCCATCCTCAGGTTGGTAGCCCAGTGGAAGAAGCAGATCTAGGAGTCATCCAGATGTAACCACATCCAGGCAAGGAGAAAGATGGGCATTTTCTGTGGTTCCCTCTTTGGAGTAAGAACAATGCCCTAGAAACATCCCTGCCCCCAGTGGAATTTTTCTTATGTCTCACTGACCACATTTCTGTCTCATTCCTGTATCAGAGCCAGTTCCTGGAAAGGGACCTGGAATTCCCCCAGACCAGCCAGCCTCTCCTGGGGCTACCATGAGGTGTTTCCTGTAAAAGGGAGCAGGGGGTGGGGGGCAGCTGGGGTTCTGTTAGGAATGAAGAAGGGGAGCAGATACCGGGAAGGGAATAATATTCATCCCAGAGCCTAACCTCACGTCTCAGTAGCTTTCTCCTCACACCCTCTCTACCCAGGGCACCTCTAGTCCCTTTTCAGACTTTAAAAAGATACTGTGGTGCTCTTTCTTCTCCAGGCATCCTGAGCCCCACTAGCGGAGTGAGCGGGCCCAGCCCTGCGTTTCTTATGTTAACAAGTGCTGCCAGGTTCCGAGCAGGCATGGTCCTTCAGTGTTAAGGGTGGGTCCAGTCTTAGACTTCCTGTGATTGGTTTAGGAGGATTTAGAGCTACGTGAACTGCCCCAGTCTGATGGGCTCAAAGATGTGTGGCCAGCATGAAACCGAAAACACCTCTGACTCGAACCCAGCTTAAATCCAGATTGGGACTTGAACCCATGGTTTTTAATTCGAATCACTCACCTGCTGTTTGGACTTACTGATGCAGGCCCCTTTTTATCTTTCACTTAATGACCTGAAGCTTATCTTGTGCTTTTATTTATGGTTTTATAGTTAAACAAGTCTGCTTTGTTCCATGATGTTCTGATGGCTTTCTCGGGTGATTAATAATTTACAGTGGTCTCCCCAAGTTCCCCAGGTTTCCCTCTCTATTTATGGTCCCCTCCTGGGACTTCTGGAAGTACCTGTGTAGCTATCCTACCCTATGCTTATCAAGCCCACATCAGTGGAATCAGGGTCTCTATGCCTGTGGCTTCCCTGAGCACAGGTCAGGACCGCAGGACCTGAGCTGCCCACAGGAGCGGCAGCCCCTCTCTCATCCTTAATGGTCATCCAGAGAGAGCAGGTTCTAGGAGCCTGGAGAAAGCAGGCTGATAGGGTAAACCAAGCTGTTTACTATTGTTGTGGACTGAATGCTTGTATCTTCCTCAAATTTATGTTGAAATTCTAGCTCCCAACGTGATGGTATTTGGAGGTGGGACTTTTGGGAGGTACGTAGGTCCTGAGGATGGAAACCTCATGGATGGGATTAGTGTCCTTATAAGAAGAGACATAAGGGCTTTGCTCCCCTCCGTGTGAAGATACATCAAGAAGGCAGCCTCTGCAAGCCAGGAAGGAGGCCCTCCCAGACACCAGATCTGCCAGTGCCTTGATCTGGGACTTCTCAGCTCCAGAACTGTGAGGAATAAATGTTTGTTGTTTAGGCCACCAGTCTGTGATAACTGATGAAAGCACCCAGAGGAGACTAGGAGTTATGACAGTGGCCGGCGTGCCACTATTCTGGCAAAACCTACTGGCTTCTGAGTGTTCTTATCTGTTTTGTTATGTGCATCCAAAATCAGTGTCTTCAGCCTTCACAGCAGTGGCTTTCTCATCTCCTGTTTACATCTTTCCCGTTCTTCCAAGTCTGGTTCACACACCACGTCTCTGCTGAATACTTCCCCACGTCTTTGCTGAATACTTCCCTGGTTGCTAAGCCAGAGGTTATTTTCCCCTCCTTTGATGCATCAGCCCTGTTGCTATGTCTCATTCCTGCTGTACCCAGTACATTCCACCGACCTGATGTTTCAGTTACTGATAGAACTTGTGCTCTGCCTCCTCTGGACAGTTAGCCTCTGGAGAAGAGGCCCGTGTCCACAGTCTTCTGTAATGGCCTCCTGCCCCGCCTCCAGCCAGGACGTGGGGCTTGGGGCGTGGTGTGAAGAGCATCACCTGGAGGAGAGGCATTCTGAATCCCAGCTTGGCGTTAGCCGAGCTTTGGGCCTCAGGTTTCTCCAACCCTAAGGTGAAAGGGTTGGCCAAAACTTGCTCTGAAGTTCTTTATGATCAGGTGGGCTTTTGATCAAGTGTGGAACAGTTGTGGGAAGGAGGAATCGGGGATTGTAGGTGTGTGTGTGTGTGTGTGTGTGTGTGTTTGTGCTGAGCCACGGAAAGCATGGTTAGCTTCCTCTTTGGCATGCCATATGGGCATTCACGTAAGTCTTCCACGAGACTTGCTCTAGCAGCCAATGCAGAGGAAGGTAAGAAATCTGACTGCTTTTCTCATTAAAGAGGCAAACTACAGGATAGTGAATTACAGGATAGGAAAGGGCTTTATAATTAAACAGAAATGGGCTCGAGGCATGGGCCCATCTATTAGAAAGTGTGATTTTGGACCAACTATTTAATCTTTCTGGGCTTCGGCATCCTTATCTGTAACACTGGGATGATATGAGGATTAAGTTTGATAAAATATCTAAGGTACCTGTTATGAAGATTAAATTAGATAATATATCCAAGGCATTCAGCCCAGGGCCTGGCATATAGAGTATAGTGAAATAATAATTAATGTTGGTGAAGATCTTGTTAAACATAAAGATGAGAACACTTTAATATTAAGCCCCCAGACGATGTTCATATGCTCTCCATCCCCTTTTGATGATAACAAAATATATTTATGGTCTCCCAGTATATGTGGAGAGGAAGACCACTCTTTTTTTGCTCTCCTGTATTTTTCCCCCTCCTTGACTTTTTATTATTATTTTTTAAAAATTATAGTATGGTTGATTTTCAGTGTTGTGCCAATCTCTGCTGTTACATCCTCTCCTTGCCTTTTAACAGAAAGATAACCCAATTCTTCTTTTTAAAAATTGTAACACATTTTCCACATTTATATAGCAGCTCTTTAAACCCACTCTACCCGTGGGTCTTATGCTCAGTGTAAATCCTCCCTAGACATTTCTAGCTTCTTTCTAAGGTTTGCTTAGGGCTCTTCATAGTGCCTTTTAAGGACAAGCAGTCCAAACTCATACCTGTCCAGGTGATGGGAAGATACCTTGCTTCTCTGGGATGAAAGGCATCCTGTCTAATCCTTGGCAGGCAGTGGAAGAGAGAGGATGCTTGCAGACTGATGCCTTCGGGATCTCGCCTGCCAAGAATGAGTGGCATGTGAATGAGACTCTGCTCGGCAATTCTGGGCAGATGCCCAAGCCCCGCTGGGATGGTCCCCACGGCCCTGGAGGAATGATGCCAAGAATCTGTTCTCTGCCAACTAGCTGTCCACCTCGGGCATCATTCTGGCCGCTTAATTCTCCTGCCAAGTCGTTTCTAGACCATTCTTCTAAACTTCCCCATAAAATTCCCAGAAAAGGAACTGGAAAGCCTGGAAATTGTGGGGAAGCATTTGGATCTCCTCCATGAGATATAATCATTGTGGAAGTGATTATCACTGAAAAATTAAAAATAGTGTCTTGGAGAAGACGACAGGCTTGCCACTACCCTTTACATAGCTCAGGTGACCCTGGCCACTGGCTCTCATGGGGCTGTGTGTCTAGGCTTCATGGCCTGGGAGACACACGTACAGGGGGTTTGCGATGCCCACCCACTGGCACAGACCCTCACCCAGAGTCAGACCCGTAGGTCCTCTTAGGGAGGTGAAATGTGTCTTGGTGATGGAATAAGACATACATAAAAAAGAGTTCATTTATAGAAGAAAAACAATAACCCACATTTCCTCTGATCTTCTGGGGGATGCCAGAACTCTCAGAGGAAGTGATGGCGGTAGAACTGATTTCCCATATAAATCACCCCCTTGGGCCTCAGAGAATTGAAGTTAGAAAATGACGTGCAAGCCATTTGGTTTCAATAATTTGAGACCCAGGGGGGATCTAGTACCTTTCTGGATGGTCAATAGTTTTAACATAGGGCAAATAGAATGGAAATAGGAAGAAAAATAAATGCCCGTTGGCAGCGTATGCGACTGAAGGCAATTTTTTAAAGTCCTGGAGAAAAATCTTTGTGATGTGAGGCTACACCTGTGCATGGATAATGGTGTGTTTTTGTTTGTTATCACGGCACATTTCCATGTCTTGGACATTACTGAAATTATGGAAAATTGCTAGATGCTTCTGTTTGAGGCTGTCGAAGAATAATGTTGAGTTAGTACTTATGGGGAGTGGAGATTTTTTTCTTTTTTTGCTTCATTTTTGTGTTCTCTTGTTGTAAACAGTACACTTCTAATAGGAAATCCATATAAGTTTATTTAACTACTCTAGAACTGAGATTTCCCCCCCCTTCCTCCTTTCCTTTTTTTCTATCTCTCCTTCATCCTTTTATTTTCTTCTTTTTTTGGGGGGGGGCTTGCCTTCAAACCAGATGGAAGCAGAATCACAGATTCTGCCTAAGACCCCGGTGTGTCCCCATCACAAAATATAGTCCAGGAAAATGCTGCTTTCAGTTGAGATATCTAGCTGTGTCTACTTGAGGTCTTTAAAACCTTCATTTTCAATACTTGCTTATGTATTCACAGTTGGAAACACTTAAAATTCCAGTAAAATACAGAGTCTGAAAATGTCTTAGTTCTAGCTACCAGGTTGTTCCTAACAGGAAATGGAAATGGATGGAGAGCTTGAGCTTCTTAGCAAAGCATTTGGAAGTATGTCAGTGTTGCTGCACACTACTTACTGGGCAAGCACTTTCTTTTCAAGACCCTCTGCATTTTGTAAGATGAACCACACATGCGTGCGCGCACACGTGCACGCGCGCACACACACACACACACACATACATTTACCTGCCATGTGGGGTGGCTGCTACTCAACGGGCAGAGGAGCAGGTGCCAGGTTTGTGCATTTCTTGAATCCCTGCCAAGACTCAGGAGTGATGGAAGCACTTTAGTTTGAAGGCTCTTTAGCCCCCCACCATTTGCTGTTAGCTCTTGAAGAGAGCAGAAGAACTCTCTAAATGGTATTCATCTCACTTCATGTTCATGGACATCATCATATAAGACTGATGGCTCACTAGAGCTGGAGGATCTCTCATACCCACTGAAGAGGGTAAAATTCCTTCTCCACCCGGGTGGCGCCTCGACGCAACAACTATATGAAGTACATTTTCTCAGGGTGCTGAGTTGTAGGAGTTGTCTTGATAATTAAGCTTTGAGAGGAAGCCACTCTGAGCTGCATTTTTTAGGCCTTTCTGTTAGATGGGCCCACATTTCTTCTCAAGTGTTCACTAATTTTTCTGGCTGGACTGCCACCATGCAGTTATGCCCCTGAAAGGAAGGGCATGTCTAATTGAGGTCAATATGTGTCACAGTTTACAGTAATTATCTCGGGGCTGAAGCACTGAGAGGGACATCTCCTAATGAGGCCAGCATGGGTTCCAAGGCTGCTCTCAGCTTGGCCCCCGCAATGACGTGACACTGGATTGCTGCTAGGGCCTGGAACACTGCTTGGAACAGTAGTTCCTAATTGTGACTATTTAGGTGAAAATTGAATTGCTATTTGAGCCATAACATGCAATGAATTTGAAATTTTTAATCTAACTTTTGGTCTTATTTTAGGATATGTCTACATAGTTTAAAAAAATCTTGAAATGAAAAGGTGCCACGCAATTCCTCTCCCCACTATAACACTACTTCCCTAGAAAAGCACTTTCAACTCTGGGCTGTTTTTTCCATTATGTACCTACATATTTTTTTAAAAAATTTTTCGTTTTATAGCTGCACCCATGGCATCTGAAAGCTGCAGCTGTGGCAACACTGGATCCCACTTTTGCTGGGCTGGGGCTTGAACCGATACCTCTGTGATGACCTGAGCTGCTGCAGTCAGATTCTTATCCCACTGTGCACAGCGGGAATTCCTGTACCTCCCTATTTCTAATGAGTATATTTATACTCTGGTTTTGTTATTTTCTGGCTTTACATATTTTTGCTTTTCTACTGTGAAAGGCGAGGATTTAGATCTTGCATCTTCCCTGCTCCTCTACATACACCTACCTTTACTCTCTCAATTCCTCCAGTGTGATTATATCTGAATTTTTATGAAATAACTCTTCAGAGTTTCGGTAAATATGACAGTATACATTTTGTTAACAACTGAGTTACGATGGTACTTCTTGCACAAATTTTGTGTTCCCTGGAGTTTATAATTGCCTTTTATTTTTTTCCCCTGGTTTTCTATGTAACTACCAGCACTTCACCCCCAGCTTTCATCTGTAATTGTGAATCACCTCCAAATTTGTTCAGGCTCATCAAGTCATCTCTCATTTTCATTTTCCTCTTGGATGTAAGGCCCCTTCATCCTCCTAGTCAGCTTGGAGGGGTCTTTGAGTCTGTCCCTTAGCCAATGGCCTGAGGTTTCCTGTTACAATCATTCTAGAATTTCCCTTAGCTTTTTGCTCTGCATTAGATCCTCTATTTCCCAGAAAGCATGTCTTCCTCTCTTTAGTGGACCACATCTTCCAGGATTTTCCAGAGAAAAAGTACCTGAGATGTAACTTTTTCTTGACACTCTGGATATATGCACCTACTAGTTATGTCCTTTTTAGCTCCTGTCTTGGTTACTTTCATATAATAACTCTACTTCTTTTTAAAGCGATTCCAGACCATATCTCTGGTAAGATACAATTATTACCTTAAGGTACTTATCTTGACCCTTCTATTCATCAATTGTGATCCTCGTAACTGCAATGTTCTCTTGCTTTATAATGTTCTCTTTTTCTAAAATAGCTTTGTTGTGTTATTTATTTTTTAATTAAAGCATAGTTGATTTACAGTGTTGTGTCAATTTTTGCTGTACAGCATAGCACAGGGAACTATATCCAATCTCTTGCGATAGAAAATGATGGAAAAATGTGAAAAAGAATGTATATATTGTGTGATGGTGTCGCTATGATGTTCTCTTGATTTTCATTTTACTTTTATAGTCAAAAACTTTCTCTATACACAAAAGTAACTCTGCCTATCTATACCTTTACAACATAACAAATAGTTTATCTCATTTACATTTTCTTTCTTTCCTGTGTAGCTCTAATTCCCTTTTGGACTTACTAGTTGTCTTAATTTTTTTTCTGACTTTCCTCAAACTATTAAATCTCATGATTCATCTTTATTTCTGGATATCTTTCACCTGAGGACCTCTTTCTTCCTGCTTTCCTACTCCAGTTTCCTTGGGTCACCTGGATGATCAGAATTTTCCTTTAATACTCTTCCAGATGTGGTCACTCTTCCCTGAATCCCATGTAATTTTTTTTCTAGTTTTATACTTCATTTGGTGGAGCGATATATAAATAACTTTTAAAGAAGCTTTCTAAACCCTTGCAGTTCTCCAAATATCTTTATTTTGACTTCAGAGTTTATTGATGATTTGGCTGAGTATGGAATTCTAGGTTGAAATTACCTTTTTTTTTTTTTTTTTTTTGTCTTTACAGGGCCGCAACCGCGGCATACGGAGGTTCCCAGGCTAGGAGTCTAATCGGAGCTATAGCTGCCGGCCTACGAGACAGACACAGCAATGCATGATCCAAGCCGTGTCTGTGACCTACACCACAACTCACGGCAATGCCAGATCCTTAACCCACTGAGCAAGGTCAAGGATTGAACCCACAACCTCATGGTTCCTAGTTGGATTCGTTTCTGCTGCGCCGCAATGGGAACTCCTGAAATTACTTTTTTCTCCTATCTTGGAAATCACTTCTCCATAATCTTCTAACAGTATAGGATGCTGAGAGTGATTTAATACTAGTCAAATTTTCACTCTCTTTTTTTGGTAACCTTTAATTTCTTTTCCACCAGATCTTAGGATATTTTCATCTTCAGTCTTTTTAAATTTCTAAATGCTTTCTTTAAGTGAGGGTGTTTTAGATTGTATAGTATAATATTTAAGAGTGTCAGAGTTTTCTGGTGGTGCACGGGTTAAGGATTCTGTGTTGTCACTGCTTTGGCACGTGTTTGATTCCTTGCTCAGGAATTTCTGCATGAGGTGGGTATGGCCAAAAGAAAAGGAATGTAGATTATCTATCCTGCATGCCTGAATTTAAATCCCAGTTGTTATATTTACCAGTTTAAGTAACTGTCTTAACCAGTCAGTGCCTCCATTTTCTCAGCTGTGAAATTGGAATGAAAATAGTAGCTACGGCTTAGATTTATTGAGAGGATGAAATAAGTCACTACATGTAAAACTTTTGAAAGCGGTGCCTGGCACATAGTAGGTTTTCAGTAACCTTTGGCTATTACTGCCATTTATTGAAAGGATCTTTAAACCTAAGACTTTATAGATTTCAGTTCTGTGATGTGAACCTGCTTTATTCTTTGATGATTTTCTTCCTCTTAGCTTTTCCTGTCTTCTCTTTCTCTGTGACTTTGGGCATATTCTCTCTGTTGCTTACATTTTTTCTCATCGTTCCCTTCACTTTTTGTTTTACTTGATAGAAGATACCTTCAAAGTCGCTGTGGCCTTTATATTAAATTTTTACTTTGGCAATAACAGCTTTAATTTCCAAGAGCTTTTCCCCATTGTCGCAGTACCCTTTCTTGTTTTATGGATAAAATATAATCTGAAAATCTGTTTTTGTTTTTTTTTTTTTGTATATCATCCTCTGCTTCTAAAATGTTTCCCCTAGGGCCATATTGTTTTGTTTTGTGTATTATCTCTTTTATGATCCAGGTTGTCCTTCCATATCAGGAAACCCTTGGTGGTCTGTTCATGTTTAAGAATGAGGAGATGAAAAAGCAGATGGGCAACTATGGATATGTGGGTGGCATGCTTTGCTTTATGGTAAACAGGTGGGAGTAACCATTATGCCAGGGTCCCCCAAATGCCAGAATGTCTGCAGTGTTGCTTTAGGATACCAACATCCATAGCTGATGCCTTAAGTCTCTCTCGCGAGTGAAATTTATTCCTTTGCCAAAAACTCATCCACTTTTGTTTGTTTGGTTGGATGTTGTTTTGGCTTTTGTTTTTTGACCTGATCACATAAGGTTTAGCTGCAGGGTGTTCTGTAGTTTCCACATAGAACCTTTCAGTTAATCTCCCTGTTGCAGGTACATCCTCATTCCATTGTGTTATCAGCCAGTCCCAAGTCCTTCCATGTATCTTCAGGGCAAAGGAGCTCCTGCCTTGGCCCACTTTCTTCTCCCTTCCCTAACTACTATTATCTGGCTTATGTGATGCTGTATTTCCTGGAGCAAACTTCTTTATTCACCACTGCATCCCACAGTTTATATCGTACAGAAATTTGTTGTTATCTCCAGGCTGTGTAGAGCCTTTGGGGCGGGACCGTGGGTTTGTGCTCATTTGATTTCCCCATCAACACTTTAATGAGCAAGGGAAGGAGGTAAATAAATATTAGCCAATCCTCTTGATCAAATACCATGAAGTTTTAAAAGCCTAATTGAAGAGCCAGCCTATAACGTGGAATGAAACTATATTGTTTAAGAGGCACACATTCTTGTGTGATTTGCATTCAGGGCAACTCACAAGTCCACCAGAGGAAAACTCATCTCTCTAATGATTACAATTTTTTTTTTTGTCTTTTTCCCTTTTCTAGGGCCGCACCCATGGCATATGCAGGTTCCCAGGCTAGGGGGTCTAACAGGAGCTGTAGCCACCTGCCTATGCCACAGCCACAGCAACGCGGGATCCAAGCCGCGTCTGCGACCTAAACCACAGCTCACGTCAACGCCGGATCCTTAACCCACTGAGCAAGACCCGGGATCGAACCTGCAATCTCATGGTTCCTAGTTGGATTCGTTAACCACTGAGCCATGATGGGAACTCCCTCTAATGATGACAATATTATATCCTGAAATCTTCTGGACCAGTATTTCTCTCTGAATTCAAAGAATGATGATGCCAACAGCAGGTATAGTCATAACAGCAGCAACATAGTATTTTAGATTTTCCTCGCACTTCATGGTTTCTCAAAGCGTTTTCATGTGCTTCGTCTCCGCTCAGAGAAAGCATATTTCCCAGAAGCATTATCATTTCCTTTTTTCAGCCAAGGAAATTCAGGATCACAGAGACTAAGGATTTGCTGAAGGTCACACAATAAGACTTGCTGACCGCTGCTCTTGTGTGATTTTCACTGTACCACAATCCCACCCTTCTTTGTTAACGCTTTGCATAGCATTGACTACCACGAGTGGCTTAGCTTAAAGTCAGTGCCAAGTAGTAACTTGTGTAACTTCATACAGCCTGAAATGTTAGTATCTGCTTAGTGTCTCAGGGGCAATTTAATACTCCTCCATGGTAGAGGGTTCCTAGAAACAACAGGCGTTGTCTCTGTGTGAACCAAACCTCTGCTCTTTCACTCGGCCTTACAACAAAGAGCCGTATGCCTTCTGAACCTCCAACTCCATTGTGCCACCAAATCTATCCTCTCAAATCTGTGCTTTTGCATTTTCCTCTTGAGTTATCCCATGAGAAACAGTTCCTGCTTCTCGCATGCCTGTGTGTGTTAATACAGCTGGGCCTGTGAAAAGATGGTATCAAGCACCAGACCAGCGTGAACCTGTTACTGAAATTCTTGTCTGGAGAGATAATTCTGCATTCTCATGGCGGATCCTCTAACCACTGCAATACAAGAGCTTTTTGGCTTCACTTGGAGATAACTAAGGAGATATCATCCATCAGACATAGACGTACTCACACTTGTTATAATAATTATTGGCCTCTGCTTCATTTTTTATTTTTAATACAATCAATAACTAATTGTAGTCTAGTTGTATAGCATAAGCAATGTATAGTCAATGTGGGAGAAAATTTTAATTTATTTTATTTATTTATTCATTCATTCATTCATTCTTTTTATGGTGGCGCCTGTGGCATATTGGAAGTTCCCAGGTTAGGGGGCAAATTGGAGGTGCAGCTGCAGGCCTGTGCCACAACCATAGCAACGTCAGATCCAAGCCACATCTGTGACTTACTCTGCAGCTTGAGGCAAAGCTAGATCCTTACCCCAAAGAGCGAAACCAGGGATCAAACCTGCATGTTCACGGATATTAGTAAGATTCTTAACCCACTAAGCCACAATGGGAACTCCCAGGAAAATTTTAAAAAAATATATAAATAAAACAAAGAGAGAAATAAGTCATAAATAATAGCGTTAAATAGGGATAAAGCCTATAGCATTTGTATATATACACAGATACATATATATATACACACATATATATATACTTATAGAGATATAGAGAGATACTCAGTTGTATATGTATATTTACCTATGTTTCAAAGTAGCGTGGATAGTGTGGCCTCTGTTTAGCTTCACTACATATCGAGGTTACACTGTTCCCACTGTTTTGAAATATTTCCCTGTGACATTCAGTCTTCTTCTACAGCATTATTTTTAATGGCATCATAGAGTTTCCTCTCATTTCCTAATTCTATCTTCTACAACAGAGAAAAAAAATGTCAAAGGAAATGAGGGTGATCAAAATAAGGTAATTTGGATGATCTCAATATTATCCTTAGTAAGAAACTAAACTAGTGGTTAGCTTTGAACCATGCGTTAGTTTTTTCAGGACACATTCTGTATGTTCTGTATGATTTAGTGCTCAGAAAGGTCTTCGATGTTTTCATTTCTCAGACGTTTTCCCTGTTACAATTCCTTTTCTAAAAGTAAGCAGCAGTGTGTGGCCCTGGAAGCAATGAAAATGATCTCATGTGATATTTTCATGCCTGCCTGTCAGGAATTGGCTATTACTCTCCGTGTCGATCTTGTAGCAAGTTAAATTATTAATTGAACTATCGTTTATTGAATCCCCAGCTCTTGTGCTAGGTACTCAGGATGTGGAGAAAACTAACAAACAAACAGAACGTGACCCTTCTCATCATAAAGCTTCTACTGTAATGAACAAATCAGCAGTGATTTATTTCTGTGGACCAGTGCTCCTTAACTCATAGAACACAGAAAATGTTATTTTTATAGAAACTTGGGGTAAATAAACAGGGCTGCAAGAAGACTGAGCTAATCTGCCCAGGGCTTCAGCCACCCTGGGTTGAAAGCTTAACACTTCATCATATCTATAACCCACTTCCACTACCCCAGCTGTCCCAAGTTCAAGAGATTTCTTTTTGGAGGCAAGAAGGAATTCTTGACATGGGATAAATGTTACACAGTCAGTTGTGGGGGGAAAAAATGAAAGTATAATAACATCCTGAAGAAAGAGAATTTGATTCATGTATTTCCTGTTTTTGTCTGTTTAAGTCCTTTAATACAGTTTTTGCCTTACAGCTCTTACTGAGCTAGAAGTAAGTGAATTGGTGAGCTCATTTTAGGGTTCTTGTTTATTTTACCTTTCAGTTCCCCTGGAGGACTTATGCCTAAATGATCCTCTGCAGATGAGTGACTATTCAACTGCTACCATTTATTGGAGCTGCTTTTTTTTCTTGTAATGAGTTTTTTTTTTTAAGAAGATTGCATCTGATGACAAATAAAAAGCTACATCTTTCCCCAGTTCCATCAGTGAAAATAATTCCTTATGTATAAGAGGACTTATCTTTGTGGCTCAGAGGAATGTTGGTGGTTATATTATGACTTGTCCTCAAGCCCACAAGGGCTGAAACCATTTCCCTGGTGAATAGAGATTTCCTTCTTTCCTTTGGAAGAAGATCAGGAAAGAATAGGCAGAATTCAGAGCTTCTTAAACTTAAGGCTCTGTGAGTACAGTTGCACAGAAGATGGAGATTTGTCAGGTTATTGGAGCAAAATCAAAACTGAAAACTACAGTAGCATTCAAATCATTGTATTAGTTATCTTATTACAGTATTAAAAAAAATTACATCCAAACAGAGTGGCGGCTTAAAACAGTAACAACTCTTTATTGTTTCACAGTATACAGCAGGAATTTTGGAGTGTCTTACCTGGGTGGTTCTGGCTTACTGTCTTCCTGAAGTTGCAATCCTAGTGTTGGCTGGCTTGACTGGAGTCATTGGATGTTGACTGGAATTGACGGATCTTCCAAGATGGCACATGCACGTGGCTGGCAAGTCTGTGCTAGCTGTTAGTAGGAGACCTCAGTGTCTTACCCCATGGATCTTTTCATACAGTTGCTTGACTCCTCACAGTAGAGTGGCTGACTCCCACAGGGTGAGTGAGCACAGGGAGAGAGAGCAAGGTGAGAGCTACAGTGAGTTTTGTCATCCCATTCTAGAGATCAGACTTCAGCATTTCTACACTGTCCTACTGGTTACAACAGACCAGCCCTGTTCACAGTGGGCAAAGACCAGACAAGGGTGTGAATTACCAGTGTGTGAGAATCACTTGGAGGCTGGCTGTTATGGTCTACATTATGTCCCTAATGATTCAAGGGCAAAATATACTCTTTCCCTCCAAACGCCACCCCCCCATATCATCCCATTAGCGTTAGCTCAAAGTATGATATCTGTCATCTAAATTAGGTCCAGGTGTAATTCAAATACAGTTTTGTTAGTGCCATTCGTCTCAATCTAAAGACCTGTGAATTGAAGAAGGAAGTTATCTTCCTCCCACAGGCAAACTGCTGTGGACACTCTTATTCCTAAAGGAGGGGGTGATGCAAATCACACAGGAACATACAGATTCTAAAACACAGCAGGCACAGGTTGACTGTACCTCATTAGTACTCAAGGAGTGGGAATGACTCCTCATGGCTTTTTTTTTTTTTTTTTGGGAAATGGTTCCTAGTTTTATTTCTTATTTATTTATTTATTTATTTATTTATTTATTTATTTATTTATTTATTTATTTTTGTCTTTTTTGCCTTTTCTAGGGCCACACGCTCGGCATATGGAGGTTCCCAGGCTAGGGGTCTAATCAGAGCTGTAGCCGCCGCCTACGCCATAGCCACAGCAATGCGGGATCCAAGTCGCATCTGCAACCTACACCACAGCTCACGGCAACGCCAGATCCTTAACCCACTAAGCAAGGCCAGGGATCGACCTGCAACCTCATGGTTCCTAGTTGGATTCTTTAACCACTGAGCCACGAAGGGAACTCCCTATTTATTTTTTTAATTGAACTATAGCTGACTTATGATAGATTATTTCCTGGGATTCAACATAATGATTCAATATTTTTATAGATTATTCTTCATATAAAGTTATTAGAAAATATTGACTGTGTTCCCTGTGCTGTGCATTGCGTTCTTGTGTCTTATTTATATTATACCTGGTAATTTGTACCTCCTAGTCCCTTCCACCTATAATATCTGAGAATAATGTACTCTGTATGGATATTAGTGGGGATTTTAAAAAGTTTTTATCACCGTCCAAATTCTGTTTCCACCACTTTCCTTCCTTCTTTCTTCCTCCCTCCTTTTTCTTTTTCTGTTCTTCTCTTTTCTCCCTCCCTCTCTCCCTTTCCCCTTTCTTTCTTCCTACCTTCCTTCCTCTCTCATCAGAGATTTTCTTCATATAAGTGGTGATCATTTGCCACCTGCTCATATTTCAGAGAAGACACTAAATAGATCGTCGGACTTTCTGAGCACATAGGGGCAGCTCGTTGACTGTGGTTCCTTTTGAAAGGTAATCTGTGCCGTTTTGTTGAGATTCCATTATGTTAGCGTCTCCAGCTCGTGTCTCTTGGGCTGGTTCAGTCCCCAGAACAGTTGTCAGTCTCATACCTTTTGGTTTAATCATCCTGTCATCCTCTCTGCTACTGGCCTGGATTAAAACCTTGATTCAGCCACTTACTGTCTCTATTGAAAAAGTAACTTAACCTCTCTGTGCCTCAATTTCCTCATACATGAAGTGGAGGATGCCCATGGAATCTGCCTCCACCTAACTGTAGGCTTGTGAGGATTAATAGATAATATATAGAAAGCACGGAGAATAGTCCCTGGCACAAGCTAAAGGCAGAATATATGATGTCATCACCATCATCCTCATCAGATGAGAATAACTCATCAGATGGGTTAGGGAATAAGACTGGGGAATCTCAGCATTTGCTAAATCAACCGACCCTTTAATAAGACACTCCTGCCTTCAACTGCGCCTGGCCTCTCCGCTTTTATTCAGAGAATAAGTCTCCACTGTTCAGCCTGGATGGTGAGAGGCAGTCCCTGGGTTGTATAGATACGGAGGAGGGGGCGCTTTGAGTTCATTTTCCTGTTCTCACCCCTAACTTACATCAGACAGCGTCTGGTGCTGTCAACCAGGCTGCTTCTCATCCTACTCCTCTCCAGGCTTAGGGTTTTGGATTTTTAGGTCTGCTGGTCATTCTGCTTTAGGCTTCTAACATTTTGTTTTTGTAAGCTTTCCTCCTTTTCCTTTGTGTTGTGGATTCGTTTTTGTTTGTTTGTTTGTTTAAACAATACATTTACTATCACTTCAGTTGGATGTTGGGAGTAAGGAGATAAACTCATGGGCTCAACCCTCTGTCTCTAACTGAACGTCTGAAATAGATTTATTAAATAAATATTTTCAAAAGCAATACAGATTAAGCACACTTCATGTTCCATCTGGATTTCTCAGTACTGTGGATGGGAGCAGAAGCATAAGGACGCTATCATGGTAGGTAATGAAAAATGCTTACTGTGAGCCCGCAGGTTGTTTCTGATCTGTATTTGCATGTGGGTATGCCTGCCACTCTCACGGCATCTGCTTGCTGATTCACAGAACTTCTTACACTGAGTTACTTGTTTACAGTCACCTGCGGCATTGTAAACTCCATGAAGGCAGATGTCTTTATTATGTCTATTGCTATAGACTTGGAACTTCAAAAATAACAACAGTAGTGTTCATTATCATCATCCTTATCGCAGTAGAAGTATCAATAGTAATAAAAACACCATTAAAGTCACTGGGTGCCTGCCACGGACTAATCACTATTCTGAGTTCTTTGTTTGTGTATTGTCTTTTTAGGGCCACACCCATAGCATATGGAAGTTCCCAGGCTAGATGTTGAATCAGAGCTGCATCTGCAGGCCTGTATATAGCCACAGTAATGCGGGATCTGGACTGCATCTGTGACCTACACCACAGCTTGCAGCAACGCCCATCCTTAACTCACTGAGCGAGGCCAGGGATTGAACCCACGTCCTCTTGGATACTAGTTGGGTTTGTTACTACTGAGCTACAAGGGGAACTCCATATAGTAATTCATTTAATCCTTACAGCAATCCTTGAAGTAGATAATGTTATAATCTCTACTTTACAGATGAGGAAACTGAGGCTTGGAGAGACTAACTTGCCTGAGGCCTGTAGTCAGCAAGTAGAAGAGCCACAATTTGAAATTCTAAAGCCTAACTTCTAACCACAATGCCATTATGTTTGTTGATTGAATAACGAAATGTAGAACCTTTCAAACAAAACAAATTTATCTGGGAAAACAGTGACTCCAAACTAGCTGGTTTCTTCATCCCTTCCATAAATCTATAGACTACCCTATGCTAAAAATAAAATGACTTAGATTTAAAGTGGTTTCCTCCTAAGCTTTAGAATACAGGTAAGAGTATAGTAAAAAAAAAAAAAATGCATTTGAAATACTAATAGACCAAATATAATTAAATAGCACAGGTGGGAATTATAATCAAGAGTAAAAAAGAAAAAAAAAGACCAAGATTTCCTTTGAAAAACCTGGTAGCCAAGAATTAACAACAATTTCTAGGACTTAAATAAAATATTGCATGCTCTCCAATTTCCTTCTTTAGTTTACACTTCTTGTGTTTTCAGAGGGTCATGGGCCCATGAATTGTATCTTCTGTTTGGAAACAGGGAAACCCCATTAACTGTTGTTTTTCTTTAAAATGATTACATTTTTTGGACATTGCCATCTCACACCTAATCCTAATCAATACAAGAGCAATTAGCGTGACCCCTACAGAGACCTGAGAGTTCTGTGGGCGAGACTGGTTCTTGTAGTGCTTGAAACTTGGCCCAAGGCTCAGTGCTGCATAGAAACTTGATTAGTTGGTTCATTGCTAGATTGACCTCTGCTTGGGCTCTTAGCAAGGCCGGTTCCTTACAATACAATGATTTGTGGGGCAAGGAATGCATGTCTCTAAGCTATAGAATTTGGTGTTAGAATTCATGCGTCAGATGGACCTGGACGGTGAAAGCTTTTTCTCTGTCACAGCCTTGAGTTCCCTCTTATAGTAAAGGAGGGAGGCTCATGTTTGGGAATATTTCAGTTCTAGGGATATTCATTGGGGTTTTGGGGAAGTAGCTATGGCTGAAGTAAAATATCGACAGGGAAGGTTGTGGACTTTTTTTTCCCAAGATATTGGTCTATCTATGAGATAGTTCAGTTGAATCACAATTGCATGTTAAATTACAGCCAAAGGATCATAATTTTACCTTTGAAAAATGTCTGTTTTGATGATGTCTGTTCAATTTTAAATCTGTCGTGTGCACGTAGAAACGGGAGTTCTGTGTCACATTGACATAGCTAGTTTCATTATTTCTGACAAGTTCTGGAATGTATCTTTCAGTTTTAAAACTTTCTTCCACTTTGTGACATTGGGAGGCTTGTGTTTCTCAGCAGACTCCCCCCCCCCCGCCCCTTTGTCACACTGTGTATGGGGACCCCCGACCCTCCCGCCCAGTGCCATGTCTGCCCATCAAAAGCAGAATCGCAGGATCTGTTTGACATGCAGCTTGCCTCTCCAGGTTTGTGCTCTTCACCTCGGTGTGGGCTGTTGGCAGGAAGCCTCCCATCCACAGCGCACTCAGGTCTCTAGGAGTTTCTAAATCGCATTTGCATGCAGACGGTGTCCTTGAAGCTCCACAATTCTGCATCTGGCCCTGCATAATAAAATGTCAACAGCCCCTTCCTCAGGTGTTGAAGTTGTGCTCCCCTCAAAGCAGAGGAAGCAGCCATGGGTGACTTCTCTTTGGATTCTTTCTGAAAAGAAAAGGACAGTCTGATTTCAGCCACATCATGGGACTTGGAGCTATTTCTGTTGTCCTCCTTGCTTCTGGGCAAGCCCTGCACCTTTCGAGCTGCTTGGAACCTTAGCTTTGTCCACACTGCTCACAGCTGAACATCTTAGGGGAAAGCTCCTGACAGGGCTCTGCAGGTGGGCGGAGCAGACAGTCGGTGCTGGAAGGAGGGTCACGTGACTGCCACACTAGCTCTTTGTGGAGGTATTCTTGTAGGATACTGAGTATCTTCTTGCAGGTATTTTCGTAATGGTACTGAGAGCTGACATCAGTGTGGAATGTGGCAAGGCCAGAGCAAGGTTATTTAGCATCCCAAAGTAAGAAACATTAACAGAGTGTATCTCGTTCCACAATTTAAACAATTTAAATTGGGGTGATTCTTTTGCATGCTGGCCCGGGGCCTTGGCATTGGAAAATCTGGGTTTGCGTGCCAGTTCTGCCCTTGATTTTGTTTGTGTGACACTGGGCAAGACGCGTCTCTGTCCTCTGGTTTCTCACCTGCAAAACACAGGTCATCAGACCCTCATCATGCCTTTTAAGAATTTTACATTATGCGAAATGAGCATGGATCCTGGGTAAAGGCAAGTGTTCAGTGGACAAGGGCTGTTGTTTTGATTATGACGGGAAGTTGGTACTGTGATAAGATTACTGTGAGTAACTAAGTATTATTGTTATTTTAGTGTTTGGTAAATAAATTGCTGCTATGGTTGAATTGCAATAGAGTTCAATTTTTTAAGCCCTCCTTAGCATTTTAGTACTACTTATTTAGGTATAACTGATACACTAATTGCAAATATGATTGGTTATTAAAAGCAGGCCTTAAGTTTTATTTGCATATGTTCAAATTATTTTCAGTTTTATATACTTAGGAACATATTCACATTTATCAATTTCTTGAATTTAGACCTTTTAAAAAATACTTTATGGATTGAGTTCGAAAGTGAAAAGTATGTGACATATTACTCTGTCTGAAGAGCGCAAACGTCATAGCCCATCTTTGGCTGTGGGAAATGTCTGAGATGTTCCAAGGACTTGAACTTATCATCCAGGATTCTCAAACATTGTCATCAAAGTGCAGCTAATGGGGAGGGAAGGGGCCCCAAAGTAGGAGGGAAGAGCGGGAACCTCCCTTGAAGCCATGTGCTTTGTCTTAAAATTTGATGTGAATTTTGTATTCCATTCTACATTTCATTGCGTTTGTTTTAATGCAGGCAGAATGGCCTCCCCCAACCCGCCAGCCTCTGAAAGAGCACCTGGGGTCAGGGGAGCGGGGAGCATAGTCTTTTCCACCCCAGAACAGGGGAGTAGTAGTTAAAGGAAAAGTGAGGCCAAAGCCTTGCACTGAATGCAGAGGTAGAATCCAGCAGCTTCTGGAAAATGGACTTTAGAGAAAAAAGGGAGGGCAGGGGAGAATGGGCTTGGGGTGGTGCTCCAGGCAGGAATCATGGCATGGAAGAAATAGACCAGCAAACTGTGAGCCGCAGAACCCGCCGGAGGACGCCTGTCAGACGTGCACTACGCTGAACCATCAAACCAGGATGGGCTCTCAGCTTCTTTTCAGAAATTAACTGGTTCTAGGAGTGAAGTTAGCCTCCTGCCAATGGAGAGCACCTTCCATCAGGACTTCGGTTATCACATTCAGTCTTCTGTCATTTAAGGTTGACACGTCCTTGACTCCAGTTCCTCCTCCTTGAGCCAGAGTCCATTTTCCTATTGCAGTCTTTACCTGAACAAGGGCATTCAAAATGAAAATCTCTGCATTATGCCCCCGCAAGTCCTCTGGCTACATGATTTTGTCTTAATCCATTTCTCACAGGGTGAATTTATTGTAGTTTATTCCCTTGCAGCTTTGATTAGGTGGAAGCCAAGCTGGCTTTGGTGAGGCTGGGAAGCTGCAGGTAAAGAGAAGGGAAGCATGCTTTGAAGTCCAGTGGAACCGTGCTTGGTTAGAGCCCATCTAGGTGTGACTGCAGAGTGATGGAGAATTCTGTAGCTCTGTGTGGAGTTCAGGGACCTGCAGAGGGAGGCTCTGAAAGTGAAAGCACCTATTTATTATCTTTGTGCAAATTAGAACTTGTCAGCTGTCTGCTTGCAAGAGCAAGCTGAGGGCTGTGTTCCAGTGGAGGTGGCCTTTTGTGCGGACTCTGAAGGAAACAGGCAGGTTTGGCAGGCACAGAGCTTTCTCATTGCACTGAATGCAGAGGTAGAACCCAGGAACATCTGGAAAATGGACTTTAGAGAAATAAGGGAGGGCAGGGGAGAAAGGTCTTGGGGTAGAGCTCCAGGCAGGAGTCATGGCATGGAGGAAATAGACCAGCCAAACTGTGAGCCACAAAACAGTGGGTGGAGATAGCAGTAATGGTTTCCTTACCAGAAGAATGGAGCCAGTGGTACCTGAAGCATCAGTTGCGTGAAGATGAAATGTGAGAATACATGCAAAGTGCTCAGCACAGTCCTTGACATTCCGTAAGCACTTAATACATAGCAGCTGCCATCATCGACAGTGCTGATGTTTTATTTAGTTACTGCCACGTTCCTCGGAGCAAGGCAAGGACAGCACCAACCTAAGAAATTAATGTAGTTCCTGTGTAGTCTGGGAGCCTTGAGAAATGAAAGGCTGATGGTTTAAGGAGTACGAAGAAGTTCAGATACGAGACTTGTATTAAGTAGGGCTCTCTTGGTACAGGCACCAGTCCAAGCTAACTAGGCAAAGGAGGGAGTTTAGCAGCAGGGGTCAGGGCAGAGGCAGCTTGGTCTCAGGATGGACTGAAACCAAAGATAAGAAAGATGGTTAGAAAGATGGCCTCTGCTCTAAGCTGCTCTGAGTCTTGATCATTTCATGCTGTCTCCTTTCTTTGCCTCTCTAGCTGCCTTTCAGACATCCAGACCACATATTGAAGTATGGCCGCCCAAACAGAGTTTCCATGCTGTATGTCCAGCCGCCTCACCGCACCTCCCTCCATGTCTCAGTCCGTTTTGCAGACCACTGGGCAGTGTTGGTCAGGCCCAGTGGCTGAGAGTGAATTAAATGGGTGTCATGGTACAGGGGATGGCGGGGGTGGGCAACAGAGGGCTGTGGGAATGGACGGGGGTTGACTTGAAGGAAGCTTTCGATGCTACCAGAGCACTGATTGAGAGCTGTCCTCTGCAGAAGGGTGGACTCTGAGCATCAGGTCTGGACTGGGTCTGCTCCAGGCTCCTGTGAGTTAGGTGGTGGCCACAGTAGTAGCCATGGTGATGACAGCTGAGGATTGTCACCCAACACTGACTCTAGGCCAGGTACCAAGTCATGTATTTGCATTAATTAGTCTAAGCTTCATGACTGTGAAGTAGACATGGCTTTATCTCCATGTGACAGATGAGAAAACTGATGCCCAGAGAGGTGAAGTCGTTTACACAACTTGTAACAGGTGGAGGTAGGACTTGGACTCAGGATCTCTGACTCCAAAGCACATAGCTCTCTCTCACTCTCTCTCTCTCTCTTTTTTTTTTTTTTGGCTATGCCCATGGTATGTGGGAATTCCTGGGTCAAGGATCGAACCTGTGACACAGCAGCGACCCAAGCCTCAGCAGCGACAATGCTGGATACTTAACCCGCTGAGCCACAGGGAACTCCTCAAAACTCATGGCTTTAAAAGGTATACCCCTGGAGTTCCCTGGTGGCCTAGTGGTTAAGGATCTGGCATTGTCATTTCTGTGGCCCGGGTTTGATCCTTGGCCAAGGAACTTCTGCATGCTATGGGCACAGCCAAAAAAGAACAAAAAGAAAAATAAGGAGAGTTCCTGTCATGGCTCAGCGGAAATGAATCTGACTAGTATCCATGGGGATGCAGGTTTGATCCCAAGCCCTCACTCAGTGGGTTAAGGATCCGGTGTTGTCGTGAGCTGTGGTGTAGGTTGCAGATGTGGCTCAGATCTGGTGTAGCCTGATGGCTACAGCTCCAATTTGACCCCTAGCCTGGGAACCTCCATATGCCGCGGGTGTGGCCCTAAAAAGACAAAAGAAAAAAAAAAAAAAGAAAAGATAAAATTCAGTTTCTCAGAAAGGCTTTGTCTAATCCCCTTTCCCTTAAGTTAAATCACTCAAATTATTTATTTGAAATAAATAAATAAAATATTCACCGCCTTCAACAGGGGGCAGGTGGGACCTTCCCCGGGCTTCTCTCTGGCTACGGGTCTGGGTTTGGACCCAGGCCACATTTATCTTCCATGATGTGACTTTAACCACATTCCCCCCTCCTTGGGACTCGTTCCAGCTCCCCCTTGACTTGTAGGCCATCTGCTCTCAGGCCCTGCAGGCTCCATCAGGGCCTGATTCTGTCACCACCTTGCCTGGATGTCCTCCACGCCATTGTACATGCTGTTGCCACTTTGGCCATGCCTGCGTTGTCACTTCTGCGGCATTGCTGCTCTGCACTAAATCCACATGCATTTCTCAGCACCTACCACATAACTCTGGGACTCTTGCAAATATACTCATTTCAAGCAGTTGATGATAGATTCATTATCAGCATGTCGAATCCTTGGTCTTAGGGTTTATTTTAGTGTCTTCTTTTAAACCCTACCAGTGTGTAGCTTATGTCTTTTCCTTTGGTGCCAAGGCAACATATTGGGTCCTGCCTACGTTTTGTCATAAGGCAAACCACAGCTGGAGGGTCCAGAGTGTCATCCTTACATATCAGGGACCACTCAATTGTCTGAGTCTGGGAGGATGTTCCAATAGCATTTTTTTTAGTCTCTATAATCATTAACTGGTAACTCAACTTTAAAAATTGCAGTAAAATATACATAACATGAAATTCACCATTTAAGCATTCTAAAGTATACAATTCAGTAGAATTTAGTACATTCAGAATGTTGTGGGAGTTCCCATTGTGGCTCAGTGGGTTAAGAACCCAAGAGTGTCCATGAGGATGCAGGTTCCATCCCTGGCCTTGCTTAGTGGTTTAAGGATCCGGTGTTGCTGCATGGTGCAACATAGGTCACAGGTGCACCTCAGACCCAGTGCTGCTGTGGCTGTGGTGTGGGCCTGCAGCTGCAGCTCTGATTTGACCCCTAGCCCAGGAACGTCCATATGCTGCAGGTGCGGCCATAAAAAGAAAAAAGGAAAAAAAATGTTGTGTAACCGTCACTGCTGCCTAGTTCCAGAATTGTTTATTCCTGTAAAAGGGAACTCTGTACATATTAAGCAGCCCCTGTCTCCCTCTCTCCCCCTACTCCAATGACTAATTTGCTTTTTGTCTCTGTAGATTTGCCTTTTTGTTTCTGTAGATTTCATATGAATGGAATCTTACAATACATAACATTTTCTTTCACTTAGTATAGTGTTGTTGAGGTTCATCCATGTTGTTGCATGTATGAGAATTTCATTTCTTTTTAAACCTGAGTAATATTCCATTGTATGAATGTGCTACACGTTGCTTATTCATTCATCAGCTGATGGACATTTGGGTTGTTTCCACCTTTGAATATTATGACCACTGCTGCTGT
Source organism: Catagonus wagneri (assembly GCA_004024745.2). Taxonomy (NCBI): domain Eukaryota; kingdom Metazoa; phylum Chordata; class Mammalia; order Artiodactyla; family Tayassuidae; genus Catagonus; species Catagonus wagneri. Next base: position 5,082,565 of record PVHT021183551.1, read on the forward strand.
GAACAGTCATGGGTGTTTGCTTGAACATCTGCTTGAAATTCTTTGTGTTTCATGCCTAAGAGTAGAATTGCTGATTCATGCGGGAATTCTATGTGTAACTGAGGAACTGCCACCCTGTGCTCCAAGGTGGCTGGCTTCTCCATTTTACATAACTGCCAGCAATGCGTGAGGGTTTCAATTTCTCCACATCCTTGACTCCAGCGTCAACTTTTGACCTGTGGAATGAGTTTTATTATAACAGTGGAGGAAAAATACCTGAATTATTTAGGCTTCATTTATTTAATGAGACCATATTAAAGCAAGAACTGGAAACTTGTGAGCATTTCAATGCAAAATACATCAAAGAACTTGAGATACACATAAAGCAAAGGTTGTTTAACATGTAGGGATAAATTTGATCATTAGTTCGTATCTATGGACCATAGAAATGACAAGATCATAAAATCCATGGAGCTTCTTGTGGTGAGGCCTTGCCCCATGATATGATTCATTTGATATATTTTTCTATAAAAATGTACAATAGCCCATATCAGTGACATCTGGACTCATCTGCATAAAATGAGTGTTTAGGGTTATATTATTATTATTTCATGTTCTATACTTCATCTGAATTATGAAAACAGAGGCAAAGTAGGGTAAGCTGTTATTCCTCTTCTGAAAACATTAAGAAATTTTATGTGTACCTTCAACTTTTGCTAATGACACAAAATGTTGGAACTTATTTTTTTCTTCTGGCGACCCGTGATTGTGCTATCCTTATCTGAAACCTAAATCAATACTCATTAATGTACAGCGAAATTCAAATGAGCACTTTATATAAATAACCCTGCTAGAGAAATACATGTTTCTTCAAATTTGTAGACCAAAATAACAGGAAATAAATTTAACATCATTTCACATTCAGAACCACCAACCAAATAAACTGGGTTTTATGACTCAATTGCCTAAACTCGGGTAGGTAGGAAAGCATATATATGGCTTTTCATTCTGTAATCCATCATACATTTTAAGAACAGTATTATTTGGTTGAGATTTTTATAGGCCAAATGGGGAAGAAAGTGCTTTACACCTGATTCTAGGATGAAGAGCTGGTGGAGGGGACAAAGAGTGAAGCTGGCTTTTTCCTTCGTTTATGTATTCATTTTTTTTCTTTCTTTGTGCAAGCACTACTGTGTGCCAGGTGTTGTGTTTACAGTTGAAGGTACAGTGATGAACTAAAAAAAAAAAATGATTGCTCTCCTATGGACCTTTATTATCTATTGCTGTGTAATAAACCATCCCCAGATGGAATGGTGTAAATCAACACTTTTCTGTGCTCACAGCTGTGTGGGCCAGGAATCTGGGTCTGGTGCAGAGGAGGGTTTCAGCTCTGCTCCAGAGGGACAGGGCCCTCTAGAGTGCGGGGTGAACTGAGATGGTTAGAGTTATTATGACTAAAGCCTCTTTTATGGTGGATGGTGAGATTCCTTGGTTCTTCTCCCAAAATTTAAGATCATCTTTAATCTGCCACAGAGGGAGGCAGACTTTAAAGAAACATTCAGGAATTTACGTCGTGGCACAGCAGAAATGAATCTGACTAGGAACCATGAGGTTGCCAGTTTGATCCCCAGCCTCGCTCAGTGGGTTAAGGGAGGATCTGCTGTTGCTATGAGCTGAGATGTAGGTCACAGATGCAGCTAGGATCCTGTGTTGCTCTGGCTGTGGTGCAGGCTGGCAGCTGTAGCTGTAGCTGTAGCTCTGATTAGACCCCTAGCCTGGGAACAATGAAATGCCACTGGTGTGGCCCTAAAAAGCAAAAAAAAAAGAGAAGCATTTGCATAAATAAGGATTACAATGAGGACAGAGTACAGGCTTCTTGCTTGTAAATGACAAACCCAACACAGGTGGGCTAATGAAAAGAAAGGAATTTACCAACCCACCTTAAGTGAGAAGCCTGTGGCTGAATCCTGATGATATAATAATATGGTCAAGAATCTCAGAGTTCCCCGTTGTGGCTCAGCGAAACGAATCCGACTAGGAACTATGAGGTTGCGGGTTTGACCCCTGACCTTGCTCAGTGGATTAAGGATCTGGTGTTGCTGTGAGCTGTGGTGTAGGTTGCAGATGCAGCTCAGATCCTGCATCACTGTGGCTGTGAGTGACATAGGCCGGCAGCTGCAGCTCAATTTGACCCCTAGCCTGGGAACCTCCACATGCCACGGGTGTGGTCCTAAAATGACAAAAGACAAAAAAAAAAAAAAAGGAATCCTTTCCTTTGTCTGTCCATGAGAATTGCCTCTTTCTTTATGCAGTTGATTTTTTTCTCGGGGCTCTGTAGATGATGGCCACGAAGACCACAGGCTGGTCCACACAAACCCAACTGAAAAAGGAAGGCTCTTTCTTTCTGAATAGTTCTCTCAGATGGCCCTAGGATTAAATATAGTTGGTCACAAGCCCTCCCCTGGACCCATCACTGTCGCCAGGGAGACACAGTGCTTGGAATGGATAGGTCTCTCACCTCTGGGACCGTGGAGTAGGATCAGCTCTACACGAACCACAAGTGGGGATGGGTGTCTCCACCAAAGGGAATGAGAGAAATAGACATAACCAGACAAATACATAAAGTACCCATTCCACAAGCCTAAAAACACAGGGTGACCTCTCTTGAAGAGGAGGTCCAGATAGAGACACAAGGTCCTCCTTGAGTCAATATTTCCAGTTATTCGCCTTGCAGTTATTACATTTTCACTGTATATGAAGCACTGGAGTAATGGTGACAGGGTTATAAAATGAATAGACAAATACATCATGGAGAGGGTTCAAGTTGGGATCCATCAAGGAAAAAGATATGACCACTAGGAGGCAGTAGCACACACAGGCTTTATGGGATGGCCCTTTGGTAGCTTGCAGGTGAGAAGTCCTTCATAGCAGCAACCTGTCTGGAAGTGAAGGGGGTCGATATTCAGAAGGGAGGAAGGCAAGGAACTCCTGGGAAAGAGGAGGGGGGTCCTAGAGGGGACTTACATGTCTAGGTGGTGTCACTCATCAGTACAGTGAGGCGTCTGGGTCAGAGACTAGCAGGAACTTGGTGTCTTTAAGTCCTAGGGCTTATCCATGGATAGCAGATGTTGGGCACAGTTTGTGGAGTATGCAAAGCAAACAGGCTCTAAATAGCTAAAAATCTGCTTATTTTGGCTATATTTAAAACAACTGGATGTATAAACATTTGAGCTTGGCACCTGTTGGCTTTTGAGCTAATGGATTGCACTCAGCCTGCAGTAGAGAAGGGAAGCCAATACACAGAGACCATCTTGGCTTATTTATATAACAAAGATTCAGTAATTACCCTCAGGTATAAATATAGCCACTAGTTAATATGAGCACGTTACAGACTTGAGGAACCAACTGTGGAATAATCATTGTAAAAGTGAATGCTTTTTGTGTATTTGCCGTGTGGCTGATATCGTGCCCCATGCTTTATGAAATGGTCTCGTTTAATTCTCAGAGCAAATCTGTGAAGTTGTTACTATCATATCCCCACTCACAAATGGGGAAACTGAGGAGTTAAGTCACTCATTCAAGGTGATAGAGCTAGTTGGAAGGGCAGACAAGATCGAGACCCAGGCACACAGGCTCTGAGAGCCATACTCTCAAACCAGCAGCATCTCCAGGGAGCAGGGTCATCTTTCTTGGCCTCAGTTTCCTCACATTTAAGAGTATGAGTACATTACTTGATGATATTCCATGGCTACCCTGACTTTCTAGATGCCTAGAATTGCCCTGTGTGGTATCTCAGGTGGAAATAGATCAGTGCAGGCTCTTGGCTACACCCTAAAGCAAGAGGTGAGAATGGAACAGCAGGAGGTAGTGGACCAGAAAGCCAATAAGTTTGCCCAAAGGAGAGCAGGATGGAGCGGCAAGAGATGTGCACAGTGGAGGTGGTATAATGTAAGAATTATGTGTGTGGGCTCTGCCTAGATATGAATCTTGTTTCCTGCACCAACAAGGTGCATAATCTTGGGTCAGTCACTTTTTTTCTTTCCACACCCACGGCCTGTGGCAGTTCCTAGGCCACAGATTGAACCCACACCATGGCATTGGTAACACAGGCTCCTTAACCCACTGGAGCCACCAGGAGACTCCTTGGGTGAGTCACTTAATCTGAGTTTCTTCATTTGAAAAACAGAAACAGTGATAATGATACTTCTGGTAACAATGAAATTGTTGGGATGATTAAGTGAGGTAATGCCTGTTCAACGTGTGGCACGAGGCTTGCAAATAGTGAGTCCTCCATAGATGTTTGCTATAATATTAATATTATCAGTGAAGGAACTATGAGATGGGCGGTTCAAGAGACACAGGGATGGAAGGCATCAGGGAAGGGCTGCAAATCCTAGCCATTTTTAGTACACAGAATGTTTACTGTGTGCCAGGCACTCGGCCATCTGTTTGTTTTACATTTGCCAAAAACAGTTCTAGACATGTTCCCTGCCTTTCCTTTCATTGTGCCCTACTTGGCTGGTGTTGGTGGTCTAACACCGCACTTGTGGTGTTGTCTCTAACTAGACATTATTCCGGATCAGAAGTGTGGGCATGGTGGCACATAGTGAGAATGGACATGGGAGAGTCATGGCCTTGGGTCTCATCTGTTGTGTAAATGTCTCTGAGTTTCAGATTCTGCATCTGCGATAGATCTTTCACAGTAATCACAGCCAACATGTGTTGGGGACGTACAACGTGCCCGGCACTGTGGGATGTAAAGTAACGTGTTCAGGTTCACCCAGTTATGTAATTATCAGAGCTGGGTGTGAACTCAGGCTTCCAGCCCTAGAACCCATACATTATTCGTGCCTCATCATTCTGCACAAAGGTTTAAAAGCCCCTGACATTCAGTAAACTGTAATATCATTCTTATCATTATTTAGACTCTACACTCTCAAAACAAGCGTATTTATTTATCCATTAAACATTTCCTAAGTGGCTCTTCTTTGCCAAACACTGGTAATACATGGAGAACAAATTTCTCTTCTTGCTTTCAAGGGAGTCAGTCACCATCTACTCCAGAGACTGTGCAAGGGCCAGAATTCGTGAGCCTAAGCTCCAGTAACAAATGCTCCCTCTCCCTTCTCCCCCCAGTTTTTGTGCTTTACAGGAGCAAAGGTTTACTTTTCACTTACATGTCTTCTATCTCTGGTGAAAGGGAAAGAATAATAGTGGAACCACATGTTGGCTTTTAAAGCTTCTGCTTGGACGTGGCATAACTCATGTCTACTCACATTTAATTGGCTTAAGTAGGTCAAATGTCAAAGCCTGACATCATGTAAGATAGGAAGTACCTTTCCCCGCTAAGGAGGGTCACTAGAGGAGGCTCTGTAGGAATAGGTTCAGATAAGAGGAGTTCGGGAACCAACAATTAAAGCTACCATAGATGTATTATTAAGCAATTATAATAAATATGTTAAGTTCTCTAATGGAAGTATCTGTTCTTTGAGAAGAGAAGGGAGTGTTAACATTTTCAAGTCATCTTGAATTTAGAAGTGAAATTTAGAGCATGTTTTAGTTACTAAGCCTCAGTTTCCTGGAGCAAGAATAGAGAGAGCCTGTAATAGATGCATTTTGAGAACCTCAAATTCACTATCCTCGAGGGAAAATCATTGACAGTGTAATTCCTCCCTTCCAAGACGTGATATGAGGAATTTTGTTGATAACAGTGTCTTTGTGTCTACAAGCAAAGGACTTGGGAACTGGAGTACCCTCAGAAAGATAGGTAGAAAGACTTGTTTGTGAGAATGTTATGGCCAGGTCCTGGGAGGTAAGGTAGGGGAGGGCAGGGTGGTGGTGAAAAATGTGGCATGAAATGGTCCTAGATTGGTTCTAGATTCTGACTAGGTAATTTGGACACCTACTCACCTGTTCTTATAGCTCAGTGCACCTCAACCTTCCTGTTTACAAATAATATAGAGGGGATATATAGATGGTTTAAACATTTAGAGTCACAACTCCAAATGTCATCATTCATTGTTGTTGGTTTTAGATTTCTATAACAAAATTCTAGTTAGATCTGGGGCCAGCATTTCCACTGATGAAAACTCAGTCACTCCTGGTTGAAAACTTAGTACCTTCTGGATAAGTAGCAAATAAATTCAAATTGCTCCCTCTCATTCTCTTTCCCTTCTCTTTGTGTTCTTGAGAGGCCTGTGTATTGCCCTGTCTTGGGGATGTGTGTCTGGCCCATGAATCTCCCTCTGGACACTTGTTGAGGTATCTTCGGCTCCAGTGATGCTAAGGGAGCCTTGGAGGAGGTAGGGCAGTCTGTTGTCCAGAGTCCTCTCTGACTTACAATGCTATGATGCACCGAGGCTATCATTTATACCTTTATAATGTCATGTGCACTGAGAGGGTGCCTCAACCAGCTGCCCAGGGCGGGACTTAAGATGTTAAGTCACTCTGCTTTCACATCCCCAAATCTATCTGGGTGTGTTTCACATCTCCTTTGGAGGACAAGGGTTCAGGATGGGCAAGAATCAGGTCCCATATGTTCTTGTTAATCTTTCTGTATTTTGGCTAAGCTCCTGTTTCTGTCCAGGAGAGGATTTTAGAGTCTTCCTGTACAGTGTCATAGTCTGTTCTCTTCCTACTTAATGGCACGCATTTGTGTCTCTATGTGCAGTTACCCAGGGTTGGTTCTCCCTGGCTCAAAATCATCATCTGTTTATTTTTTATTTGCAGTGCTTACTCTGAAATTTGCAATATGCCTGCTTAACAAGGTCCACCTTCAAATAACATACTGCTGTATGTGTAATATATGAACCTTACCAAGAAATATTTCAATTTGTCTCTCTTGTTCACTGTGTTGTTGTCATGTTTTATTTTTATGTTATCAAATCCACAGTACATTATTTTTGCTTTAAACCCCTTATTGTATTTTCAATGAATTAAAAGATGAGAAAGAAAATATGTTAATGTTACTCAAATATTGCTCCTTGCAATCATTCTTTTTAAATCTTTTTGTGAATAAAAGTTTCCATCTAATATCATTTTCATCCTGTCTAAAGGAGTTTCTTTAACATTTCATTTAATGAAGGTCTATTGATGATGACTTCTCTCAGCTTTTGTTTATCTAAAAAAGTCATTATTTCACCTTCATTTTTAGAAAGATATTATCATTGATTACAGAATTCTAGATTGACAAGTGTTTTTTTTTCTTCAATAGTTTCAACATGCATAGATTATCTTCTGTTTTGCATAGATTCCAATGACAAGTCTGACATCATCTTATCTCTGTTCCTCTGAATTACTCCTTCTCCCTCTGGCTGATTTTAAGATTTTCTCTTTCTCACTGTGTGTTTATTTGTTTAGCAACTTGATTATAATATGCCTTGGTTTTCTTTGTGTTTTTACTGACTGAAGTTTAGGAGGTTCTTATATTTGTAGGTTTATAATACTACCAAATTTGGGGAAAAAAATTCTCCTCTAATATTTCTTCAAACATTGTTTCTGTCCCTGCCCCCCACTCAACCCTCTCATTCTCCAAGTTGCTGTATGTCAGACAGTTTTATATCGTCAAAGAGGCTCTGTTTATTCCTTATAGTTTTGTTACTATAATTTTGACTGCACTGATCTTTTTTTTTCTGCATTGTTTGATCTGCTGTGAATCTCCTCCAATAAAAATTTCATTTCGGATATTGCATTTTTTTCATACCTAGAAGCCTCATTTGTTTCTCATTTAGATATTCTCTTTTTCCCCTCATTATAATCATGATCATGCAAACCATATCTGTAGTAGCTGTCTTAAAAGCCATGCTTTCTAATGCTATCATTTGTTATTTCTGTTCTGTTTCTATAAACTGATTTTCCTCCAGGCTATGAGTTACATTTCCTTGCTTCTTTACATGTCTGGTAATTTTTTTATTGAATACTGAGTGTTATGAATTTTTAATTTTGGGGTGCTAGATTTTCTTATACCTCTCCAAAAAAAAAATTTTTTTTTCTTGGCAAGTATTTTGGTTACTTGTAGATCAGTTTGATCCTTGAAAGGCTTACTCTACTTTTATTTTCATTACACAATGAATTTTAGTACATTTATAGTTGTACAACAATCATCACAACCCCATTTTAATATCATTTCCATCCCAGACCCTCAGTGTACGCCCAACCTGTCTCATTTGGAAACCATAAGGTTTTCAAAGTCTGTGAGTCATTATCTGTTCTGCAAAGAAGTTCATTGTATCCTTTTTTAAAGGTTCTACATGTAAGTGATAGCATATGATGCTGGTGTCTCCCTGTCTGACTAACTTCACTTAGCATGATAATTTCTAGCCCCATCCATGTTGTGCATGACTTACTTTTAAACTCTTTTTTGCATAGGCCTAGAGTAGCCTTTATTCTATGGAGCATTTAGCTTCATTCTAAAAGTTTATCCTTCCGGATTTTCTGCTGAATGTACCTTAAATTCCAATGAAGCCCTTCCACTTCGGCTAGAGAGCATGCAAACAATTTATGACCCTGTGAGTTCTCTTGGTGTTATTGTGCTTACAGCTCCCCCACATAAAACTGTTCTCTCCTGGAAGTTCTTTTTCTTGCCAGGTCATATAGGGGTTTCATCCTACCCATATATAGGATTGATATTCAGCCAACAGCTCATAGGGACCCCTGTACAAATTTCTAGAGATCTCTGTGTAGTTCTCTTCTCTTCAGTACTTTGTCTTGCAAATTATTGAAAAGCTTAGCTTTTCCAGTCTCTGTCTTCTCAAGGCATTGTGAGTGCTGGGCTCTCCTTGGGTTCCTCCTCCTGGGCTGAAGTCTGGACTTTCCTTCTTTGCAGAATGCTGGTGCTAGGACGCACTTTTTTTCCCTTTGCCAAACTATTACAGGCCTGTGCTATTGTTCAGCGTCTAAAAATACTCATTTTCTAAGATATTGTTCAGTTTTCTAGTTAATTACAGCAAGAGGGTAATCTGAATCCTCTTACTCCCTCATGGTCCTAGACAGACATCCTTGAAGTGATATGTTAGATACTAGTTTTGTTTTGTTATTTTTAGGGCCACACCCATGGCATGTGGAAGTTCCCAGGCTAGAGACTGAATCGGAGCTCTAGTTGCCAGTCTACGACACAGCCACAGCAACACCAGATCTGAGCTGAGTCTGTGACCTATACCACAGCTCATGACAACCCCAGATCCTTAACCCACTGAGCAAGGCCAGGGAACAAACTCATGTCCTCATGTATACTAGTCAGGTTCTTTACTGCTAAGCCGCAATGGGAACTCCTAGGTACTAGTTTGTAATGGTTACTCTTCATCCTCCGAATTGTGGTTTGTGTGGTGGTTTTCCTGAGAATGTGTAGGGTTTACTTATTCTTAGTTTGAAAGAATAGATTTACCTGAAAATTAGAGAAATTCTATAAGGAAAGACTTTTTTTTTTTTTTTTTTGGCTTTTGTTGTTTTAGGGCTGCACCCACGGCATGTGGAGTTTCCCAGGCTAGGGGTCTAATCAGAGCTGTAGCTGCCGGCCTATGCGGCAGCCACAGCAATGCAGGAACCGAGCTGTGTCTGTGACCTACACCACAGCTCACGGCAACGCCAGATCGTTAACCCACTGAGCAAGGCCAGAGATCGAATCCACGACCTCATGGTTCCTAGTCAGATTCCTTAACCACTGAGCCATGACGGGAACTCCAGGAAAGACATGTTAATTGAAGGAAATGTATGGAAATTAATTCAATAACATTTACTGAGCATTTTCTATTTTCAAGAACTTTTCTAATTGTTAGACATATAACCTTAAAGAGATTTTTAAAAAAGTCTCTGCTCTTACTAAGTGCATTGTGGAGAAAGTAGAGAAACAGGCAACAAGTGGAATCAGTGAAATCTTAAAATCTATACTATGTCAGATGGCAAGTGCTATGTGAATTATAGAGAAATAATAATCCTCCCAGCACCCCTGTGGTACTGATTGGAAAAATGTGGCTGCTGTCCCTTCATAAAACTTAATGATGGAAGCCATCTGTTTGGAGGTAAAATAGCTGACTGTATTACCATAAATGTAAATCTACCCTAGAGCTCTCCACTCATGCCCTGTTAATCTCTGTAATTTATAAACACTCAGCACAAAGTCATCTTCATAGAAATATTTGCTAACTTGTCTTTTTTCAGTGTCCCCCACACGACTGGATGCTCCATGAGGGTAGGCATCATGTCTGGTTTTGCTCACAAGCATTTCCATAGAGGCTTGGCATTTAGAGAGCGTTCAATTTGTCACCTGTTAAACATGTGTTGAAGAGATTCATGGATATATCTGGTTCTTGATATGTGCCTGGGGTATAATTTATATGTACATCCTTGTTTCTCCCTTTAAAGTTACTAGCTATTCTCTTTGTGACTTTACTTCACTTAATATGAGAGTCTCTAGTTCCATCTATGTTGCTGCAAATGGCATTATTTTGTTCTTTTTTTATGGCTTAGTAGTATTCCATTGTGTATATGTGTACCACATCTTCTTAATCCATTCATCTGTCTGTGGACATTTAGGTTGTTTCCATGTCTTGGTTATTGTGAATAGTGCTGCAATGAGCATATGGATGCATGAATCTTTTTCAAGGAAAGTTTTGTCCAGTTATATGCCCAAGAGTGGGATTTCTGGGTCATATGGTAGTTATATATTTAGTTTCCTGAGGTACCTCCATACTGTTTTCCATAGTCACTTGTGATGGAGCATGACGGAGGATAATGTGAGAAAAAGAATGTATGTATGTATGTGTGACTGGGTCACTTTGCTGTACAGTAGAAAATTGACAGAACACTATAAACCAACTGTAATGGGAAAAAATAGAAATCATTAAAAAAATAAAATTACAGCATTTCCATCATGGCTCGGTGGTTAATGAATCCAATTAGGAGCCATGAAGTTGCGGGATCGATCCCTGGCCTCGCTCAGTGGGTTAAAGATCTGGGGTTGCCGTTGAGCTGTGGTGTAGGTCACAGATGCGGTTCAGATCACGCGTTGCTGTGGTTCTGGTGTAGGCTGGTGGCTACAGCTCCGATTAGACCCCTAGCCTGGGAACCTCCATATGCCGCGGGTGCAGCCCTAGAAAAGACAAAAAATAAATAAAATAAAATAAAATAAAATAAAATAATAAAAAAATAAAATTACTAGCCAGTTTCTCTTTGAAAGTTACCTGCTGTGATTCCATTTTCTTCTTTCTCTGTCTCTACCTTTTTTTTTTTTTGGTTTGCAGCGGTACAATCATTGCACACCCTAAATGACCAGATATCCCATTTTATTGTCACCAAGTCGAAGGCGCTGGAGGAGGATGAAGACCCTTTTCTACCTGCAGAGAAGGAAACTCTGAAGAGCTCCATGATATTGATGAGGCACCTCTTAATGGATGCTCAGGTACAAAGATCAGTAAAGAAAGTCTATTGAGTAGACGGTAACCTTTTTTTTTTGTTTCGTTTTGTTTTCAGTATAAGCTATGCAAAAGCATTCATCTCTCATATTCATTACACCTGCCTTTGTGATATAAAACGATGTAACAGACACTCTGCTGTATTGAATATTGGGTTTCTAATTAGGTATTATTGGGGATTTAATATTAAAATAGCTTGTTTTTAAGTCAAAATACTAGGGCTTAAAATAATGTAACTGTTGTCTCTGAGAATTTAACAGATCTCCCATTAGCCTTGGAAAGTGAAAAGCCATTTACATACAAATTTGGCAGGCATCAGTGCTGGCAAAGGCTTCGGAGTGGAGCAATACTTATCCCAAACAGCATCACTGAGTAACTAATGAATATTTTGGTACATTTGATGCACCAGCAGTAAGCAAATCAGTACTGTTTTTTTTTCTTTTTTCTTTTCTTTTTAATGCTCACAATGAATTCATTACAGAATGTGTTTAGCTCATTGCATGCTTTGTTGAGACGTGATTCTTCAAGATTTTTACTTGTTCACTATTTTATTGAAATATTTAAAAAATAATGTATGTACTCCTTCTGGTTTTGTTGGTGGGTCTCTCCAGATATGTTGACAGGCAAACACCAGGTGTTGTAGGAGAATTGATAGTATTTTGTGTTTTTGAAGCCAGGCCGAACTGGATTTTATGATCATTTACACCTCTTCCGTATCTAGAAATGTTTCAGAAAAATTCTTTGGGTCTGGCCATTTTGTGTTAGTTTGTCCTAGAGCTTTCTTCCTGAGCTTGTTTTCTGTCCAACAGCAGTGAGGTCAGGGTGGTTCGCTGGTTTCTTGTGTTCCGCTCTGTATCAGATTTTTGAACTGTGGTTTCTTTGCTTTTGTTTCTATCATGGTCGTGTTTTATGTTTTATTCTTTAAATCAGTCCTGAAGCCTGGATCTTGTACCATTAATATTTAACTGGCAAGGGTTTTGTGCATTTCTCACCTGTTAATGCTTGAATCTGCACGACCCCCCCCAGGATTTTGGAGCCCCTATATTGAGATGGCCCAAATTATGCAAAGGCTTTCATTTTTATTCACTGTTCTCCCTTTCCCTTTTATTATGAGCAGCCCATTCAGCCTCTCCTTTTGCCCCAGCCCTCTCTAATGGAGAGAAGAAAGAGTCTGAAGCCACAACAATTTATTTTAAAACTCAGGGGAAAAAAGGGAAAGTTAGAACAATTTACCAAATAAAAGAGAGCAAATTGTTATTGTAAGGATTAGCTTTCCTCAGTGCCTGGACCCAGTCTTATAGCTAATACTACAGCCAAGGGAACCATCTAAATGAATCCTTGAAGAGGTCGTGCAGACTCCTGTTCGCAAAATGTAAGGCAGTAAATAACTGTTCATCTTTTTCCTCTCCTTCACATACGAGCTTTACTAGTGCCTAGAACTGGATTTTGAGAATGTTTAACGTTGCTTAAGGAAATGTTTTCTCCCCCTAAATACCAAATCCATTTAAAAAACTTTTATCCTTCATGGCTTTGATCACAATTTTTTCCTTATTTACCCAATGGGAATAAAATATCCTGTATAACATGATTACCATGTGAAGACATTTTATTATCTCATTCTCTCCGGATTCCAAATCAATGCCTGCTAGAGTTTTCTCACTCAAATAGCTAGGAGAAATGGAGCGGGATATGGTAGATATTCTGCTAAGTCATACAGTTCTAAAAGCAAGGTGGTTGGAGCGTCTGGAGAAAAATAATCATAAAACTTCAGGTAGGAAAGTGGTGTAGTGTCTGGAAGTTTTATTTCTTTGCCTCCTATTTTTCAAAATCCCTCCCTTTTGTCTCTTGGACTAATATGGCATGAGGTGGGTTGTGATTCATCTGAAAATACTGCCCTCCTTTATTTCTTCCAAAGCCGTTAACTTTTTGAAACATTATTTGTGGTTATGAATCTAGGTCCGTAGCTGAAGTCAATTAGAATCAGGTTACTAAGACCCCTAGGCTCAGAGCACCTCTGAAATCGCTTTCTATATGATTAGTGGTGCCAAACTTATAAGATGCTAAGGAACCCCAACCTTTGGGGGATGGCCGGGGGGTAATATGTGGCTTTGAGTTTTGAATTAGACAACCAGAGATATGTGATTTTTTTACTGAAAATCTTTAATGAGCATTTTCAGAAATTCGGTTATTTACTGTTCGGCTTTTGACATTGTGGCTTGTTTTTTGCCTCAAGTCCAAAGACTGATGAATGCCCTTACTTCGTTTTCTAAGTTCATCAATAATGAGAGGTTAGCAGCATGTAAGTTTAATTTCTAGGTACCTTCTTCCATTCCGGCTGCATTTTGTGCTATTGATATATGTTTGTGTGTTGAGAGAAGTTATCTCTTCAAGAGTAGAAACCACATCCCTAACTCAGTTGGTATAACAGCCTGCTCAGTCCCATATCCGGAGGACTTGTAACAGGATTAGATGATGATGAAATACTCTGACATCAGCTTGCACGTTGGATGAAGTCAGGCAAAAAGTATTCCAAAGAGCCTGGAGGCTGCTTCCAGAGTGACTGCTGAAAAGGCATAATCGATTCAAGTCACTTCTGTCTTGGAAGCAATAAATCCTGCTTAGGAGAATGTCAAAGGCAAAAACATTGCTGGGCTATGAAATTCCACCTCTGAGGATTATAAAACAGTATGCACAGAGCAAACACATCTCCCAAGTATAATGGGGGTGCCGGAGATGATTGGCAGTCCTGACAATCCATCCTAGAGAATGGAATCAAGAAGGAACATCTCACAGGGGCAGCCCAGGGGCCTGCAATTATTTATTCATCTCCTAAATGTCTGTCTGAACATTTAGGAGGCGCCTAAAAGAGGCGGGGTGCCTCTATTTGCATTCCATTCCCTTGGTAATCCAGAGACACCCCTACACACACATTCAATGAAGTGTACCATTCAGACTGCGTTTGAAACCTGATCTTGTGGCTTTTATTCCTGAGAGCTCTGTCTAAACCCAAACTGCCGACTCAGCCTCGCAAGTGATTAGATTCATAACACCGAAGAGGCAATTCTTTCTGGTAGAGATTAATTCTTTTACTCAAACTGTGTGACTCTGCATGCTAAGAGGGGTTGATTACTGCAAATTAAATCTCCTGTTGGCAGTTCTCTCCCTCTTCCCCCAAAGACCTAATATCGTTATTTATTAAGGGGTGAACAAATGCTTGGGGAAACAATAAGATCGTTTTGTTGGCAGAAAGGTCTTCCTCTAGAAGACTGGGTACTGAAGACAGAGGCTTTTTGTGCCTCGTGGGGACAGGGAACGCCCCTTCTGCAGGCCATGGGATATGGAGTGGTTGAGGAGGGCCTGTGCTCCGCTGACCCTTGGCTGTTGTCCAGGTCTGGCAGTGAGTGAAGCTTCTCTGCCTGATCTCAGCTTGCCTGGACTTGAAGGGAGAACCCAGTGTAAGTGAGGCTGATTCACTGGTGTACCCTTCCCAGAAGCCCATCATTAGGAATGAAGTAAGCAAGCCCTTAAAAACAAACACGAACCGTGCAACTTCATCTCTAAGCGAGTTTGCATGTACAGCCTGATGAACGTCAAATGTTAGGCACACAAAACACGAAACCTGCTTTATCTTTTGGGCTGTCCTTCCCCCTGTTCATTCCTCTGTGTCCCTTTTTTTCTTGCTTTCCTTTTTCTCCTTCCTTCTCCCCACCCCTCAGCATTTCCTCTCCTTCTCTCCTGTCTTTTCCCTCTCTCAGCTTTCACTCCTCCTCTCCCTCCCCTGCTTCTCTACGTTGGCAAAGGAAATCTTAGTTTAGATGTGGAGTGAGATTCTGTCCCTTTTATCTATTCCTGTCTCCCCCCCCTTTTTTCTCTTTTCTTTTCTTATCTGTCTTTCTTTCTGTTATTTGTGTTCAGGGAATTTGAACGCATATTTGCCGAAGATCTATAGTCCCCTTGCCAAGCATGGAGAATAGCAGGAGGGGGTGATTGGCAGCAGGCAAGCCTGGCATTCTGGGGCCAGTGGGAGCCCTGCCAGGATCAGAGACCCAATGTGCTTTGGGTGGCTTCATTTTTCATTCTTGTTTTATTTTCCAGAGTAGCCTCCACTGGTTGATTATACTTTCTGATTAATTTCTGGCAAGAATCAGGCTGATTTCATGGGAGTAGATTGACTGTCTGAGCTACCTGGACACCCTCCCTCTCTAGACTGGCCAAGAATGGGGCGGTGTGCTTTGGAACAGAGACTCTACCAGAGCAAACCTGGGCCAGGCTCCTGACAAATAGGAGGGTCAGGTCTGCACAGTGGATGTCAGTGTGTGTTGGGAAGGGAATTTTCAGAACCAGGTAGTTGACACACACGCTATAGAGCTAGGCATGCATTCAGGTGATTTCTCTCTTTGTGAGCACTTCCCACCTTCCACGTACTTTCTGAAATCAACCCACATTCATGGTAGGGACTCTGTGGTTCTTCCTAGTGCAGTTACCTGGTGCTCTCCAGCTGCAGCTGGCTTCACTGTCACGTCCATGAACGTGACCCTCTTGACAACCGGGAGAATGTCTAGTCCTCATGTTGCACAAACTGAGGTACCAGATGGATGTTTGACTTCTCAAGGTCACAGACACTGGCTGTAGCCATGAGACTCACCCAGAGTGTAGTTTTTTTCTTATTGTGTCTGAAAGGAGATACCAGGCTGAAGCAAGAACTGAAACACTCCCCAGCATTGTAGCAAGCAGAGAAGAAACTCTGGAATCAGAACAGGGCAAAGAGGCAAAAAATTTTCATCCTAGGAAATTACCCTGAGATACTTTTTAAGTCTACTCATGCCATCAGATTTCTACCTCTTAAAGGTCATAGAAGAAAGAAATACTTAAATGGACACTGAAGAATTGAGTTCACCTAACAGGAAAGCTACAATAGTAAGCTGATTATTCAAAGGAGCCTTAGCTTATCCCCTCCAGTAATCCGTGTGCTCCATTACCCATCTTTTCCCTGCACGTTTGAAAAGGCAATGTTATTTTCCATTCTCAGATGCAAAACTATAAAATCAGCAGGTCTGCAGCTTTCAGTTTCTTACATAATGCGTGCAAGCCCACTTTCCATTCCACCATGGTGATTTTGATCTTATAAAGTTTTTTTTTCTAAATAAATGCAATTTCACTGGCAGGCATTGCCAGGCTCAGATGTGATCCCATCGGTTATAGAGCTTCTGCAGTCACCTTCCCCGCTCAGAAGAAATGGAGGGTGAGATAGGAAATTGTAATGCTAATCCTCTGTTGAGCTTGTGTCTAGGTGTTTTTATTTTTTAAGATAATAGAGAAAGGTAGCCTCTTCTGGGACCTCTGGCACCTTTGCAAAATCCATGAGGCAGAATTTTAGGGGAAATTTTGAAATACTGAAAGTTGCTTTCAGCATTCAAGCATTCACCTTGTAAAGATCCAGGTATGATCAGAAATGAGACTCAAAAACATTGGACTCCTGTCCACTGCTATGTTCTGATGGAAGGGAGCATCTCTGAGGATTAGTAATGTTTGAGTGGAATAGCCTCTGTCAGACTGGTATAGTCTCCCAGGATCTGTGGAGTGTGTAAAGAGCATTTGGGGAATATTTATTTTCACATTCTAGAACCTTTAGGTTACATTTCAGATACTAAGTGGTTATTTTAATGATGTACTTTGAAACGATCAGAATATTAACTTTATGCTGGTCTAATAGTTGGTAGTTCGTGTTACAATGGGGGGGAGCTGAGAGTAACAAAATCACGGCAAGTTGGGGTTGAGGAATTGACTGTGGTTCTTTGGCCAGCAATAGAGACAAGCTCTGGTTAATGTATCAGGGGCCACGTTTAACAGAAGCACGTAGGGTAGCTCTTAGGAAAAACTGAAAAACTGTAACTCAGAAAAGACAGGACAGAGGGCAGCTGTGGAGATTCAGACATCGAGAACTAAAGAGCTGTTGCTTTGGGATACTGTGATGGGGATAAATTGGTTCCAAGCCTCTTCTCTCTTTGTACTGCTTTGATGAGGATGCAAATTCTTAGAAAAGTCTGACTGACCTGTCTTAGGTCATTGGGTTCTTCTCCTCCTTGGATATGGGAGGGTGTTGATGGGTGATCCCTCCAAAACCACACACCACGTGGGGAGGCATTATTACTACAAGAAGGAAGAACAAATGTGGGGCAGATGGAGGCAACAATAAATCTACCATACTTCCACATACATGAACTTGGTGCTGTGTCCTAGCACAGAGTTTGGCACTGCACTGAGGACTAGGGACAGAGAGGGACAGAACACTGACTCTGCCCTAGAAGGACTTAGGCTATAGTGGGGCAGATAACCGGGCACTATAGAGTCCTGTGGGAAATACTGATGAAGACACATGTGACTTCGGAAGCTCAGAGAAGGACCCTGCTGGTGTTTGCATATCACTTCCTGTTTTACAAAGCACTTTAGACAGCATTTTCTCATCTTTCCTACCCATCCACGAGAGGTACAAAAGGTTGGGTATTAGTATCGTCTCTATTTTGCAAACCAGGTATTAAGCTTTAATAAAGTAGCCTTTTTTTATATTGTTCCATCCAGCCCATCACAAAGCAAGCGTAATTGATTTCCTACTTTCAGGTGGTGACCCTTACAGTATTTGCTTCCTGAAGGGGTTATTAAATAGGGAGGGAGGGTGTAATTTGGGGGGAAGAAAGAAGATTAAAACCTGGCTTCAGACATATGACAGCACTCATAACTGAAATGTTTTTAACTACAAGGAATATATAATACATTCCCAAAGCTAAACGCTGCCCCCTCAGCATTCTGCAAGGTTTAGAGTTCCAAGAATATGGTTTTCAAATATCTTTAGAAAGAATATAAAAGGTATTATCTTTCCCTCCAAAACATTATAGTCTCTACATAGTACCCATTGTCCCACTGGCAAATATTTGGCTTCCAAAATAATGCCCACCCCCCCCCATTGCCCTTTAGATGGGTGGTTCTCAATTAAGAGGGAGCAGAGCAATTTTTTCTGGGGGATTTGGCAATGTCTAGAGATATTTTTGATTGTTGGCATCAGCCTGGGTTCTTGGGGAGGGGTCGCAATACTCCTGGAATCTAGTGGATAGAGGCCAGGCATGTGGCAAAACTTCCTGCAGTGCATAGGATGGCCTTCCTTCCATAGCAAAGAATCTTCCATCCCCAGCATCAGTTGTGTCCACATTGAGAAAGCCTGTTTTTAGACCCAAAGTTGGTGTTTTCATTGATCACAGGACCCTTCCAGCCTCAGAATCATTTTCTTTGAATCCCTGACATTGATGGTAATTGGTCCTCAAGATATAGCTTAGTTCTCCATTTATTCATTTTCTCGTTAGTTCATTGAGTATCTACAACGTGCTAAGCTTGTACTAGATGATGGGGGAACATTAGTGAAAACAAAAGGAACCCTTGCCCTCGAGGATCTTGTATGTGGGAGCAAGTGACTCTGAATATGTAAGCAAATAAATGATAATGAGTTTCAATAATTGTCTTAAAGATGTATTAGCACCTAATTTAGATAAGTGTTCAAATGTTTTCTCTTTTGAATGTGACATTTAAACTGAGATCTGAGAAGAGAGAGAAGAGAAGAGAAGGTTGGAGAACATTACCTCTTCTTGTGTTTTATTGCCTCTGTCTCTCCTTTAGTTGTGTGTGTTTAGCATTACTCTATGAGTTAACTGGGAATAGATCTCCTGAAATGTTGATATATATAAAAGCAGATTATTTATTCCAGAAATTTACATTTAATTTAGGGATTATAAAAATTCCAGCTGGCCCCTGGAACAGAGACTCTTTTATACTTTGCCTATGGGTATCCGCAGAGGGACCAGAATCTTTTATCTTTTCTTGCTGGATGCTGTGGACATAGAGACACACACCAAAGAAAGCTAGCGTAAGTTGTTTGAGCTGCATGAGACACAGGAGTGAGATGGATGAAAGGAAAGCAGGGGAGATGTAGAGTTATTCTGGACAAGAAAAATGAAGAGGTGAAGCCCCAGTCACGTAACTGAAGAGCTGCTATATAGAACCTGGCCAACAGTCAATACTCAATTATGTACCTATAGGTTAGTAACTTTATAGATCATCTGTGGGCAAAGCCTTCCTTCCCTGATGGCATGCGCTCAGGAAATGTAAACCAGTGTTAGTCTGAATGAGACATAATTAGAAAGGTAATTTCGTTGCCAATGTTTTCTTTTTCACCATAATGGAATTCAATACCAGACTTTTCTTTTAATATTGGTTATTTGGTTTTCTTTTTGTGCTGTGGCTTCCATCCATTAGTCAGATAATAGAAAGCCTAATGTATGCCATATAATTATAATCCTAAAATAACTTACACTTAGAGCAGCAATCCTTAAGCAGTGCTCTTGGGGCCTCCCATTCACATTAAACTCAAACATTCCCTGTAGAGCAGCCAGGTAAATTCTTTTTTCTTTTTTTTTTGTCTTTTTGTCATTTTAGGGCCACACCTGCGGCATGTGGAGGTTCCCAGGCTAGGGGTCTAACAGGAGCTGTAGCTTCCGGACTACGCCAGAGCCACAGCAATGCGGGATCCGAGCTGCGTCTGCAACCTACACCACAATTCATGGCAATGCCGGATCCTTAACCCACAGAGTGATGCCAGGGATTGAACCTGCAACCTCATGGTTCCTAGTTGGATTTGTTTCCACTGAGCCACGACGGTAACTCCAACCAGGTAAATTTTTAACAAAATTTTATGGCCACATGCATGGTATATGGAAGTTCTCAGGCCAGGGATTGAATCTGAGCTATGTCTGTGATCTATGTGACAGCTGTGGCAAAAACGGATCTTTTTTTTTTGCCTTTTGGTGCCACACACCTGTGGTATATGGAGGTCCCAGGCTAGGAGTCAAGTTGAAGCTGTAGCTGCTGGCCTACACCACAGCCACAGCAATGTGGGATCTGAGCCGCGTCTACAACCTACACCGCAGCTCACAGCGACACCTGGATCCCCCACCCACTGAGTGAGGCCAGAGATTGAACCCGCATCTTCATGGATGTTAGTTGGATTCATTTCTGCTGTGCCACAGCAGGAACTCCAAAGCCGGATCCTTTAACCCACTACCTCAGGTTGGGGATTGAACCTGTACCCCTGCACAACCCAAGCTGTGGCAATTGGATTCTTAACCCACTGAGCCGCAGCGGGAACTCCACATCCAGGTAAATTGAGGCATGTTGTTGTTTAGTGTCATCGTTCAAACCCAGTGTTAGATCCGGGAGTAGAGCCAGCATGTGTCCTAAATGCCAGCTCAAGCCAAGATTCCATGTTCCATGTTCCTTCACTCCCTTGTCTTGGAGTAAATCACATGTAAAAGCAGTTTGATGTGAGATGGTGACCTGGCTGTGCCAACTGCTCATTTATGGGTGGAGCTTGAAATAAATGCACTTACTTTGGTCAGCTTAGCAGCCCAGATGTTTAATTTCAGAGTGCATATTCTTATTGTGGGTTATTGGTAGGAACCCCGTGCCTCTTCCCCCTACCACCTCGAGAGAGAAGACAGAGAAAAGATGCTCATGATAGAACTGATAATGAGAATCATGGCATAGATTTGAATCAGTTAACTCCTGCCACATAACAAACCATCCCAAAACTGAAAGGCTTAAAGCAATTATTTATTGACTTCTTATAAGACTGAGTCGTTCCACTAACATGACGTGGGTGGCTGATCTTGACTGGTCTCACTCATACTATTTTGTGGTCACTAGAGCCTGACTGGTCTAAGATGGCCTCAGCTGGTGTGATTCAGCTTTCCTCTACAAATTTCTCACATCCTTCCAGCCGGCTAACTCTAGAAGAGTCTCAGAGTGGTGACTTGAGGTCCATTAAAAAGGGAAATGGACAAAAGCAACTATGTTTCTAGCCTACGTGTGTATCAAGTTTGCTAGTTCCATTGGCCAGAGCAAATCCAATGACCATGCCCAGCGCCAGTGCGGAAAGGCGACTCCCAAAGGGAGGAGTGAAACATGGGCCAACAGTGCAATCAGTCGGTCACACCAAGCAAACCAGCAGATTTCTTCGCATAATGCTGGATGATTTTTGATCTGTTGGAAGCGGGAGTTTGAAGTGTCCTAATTAGCAAGCTTCATGCACGTTCTCTTTGGGGAAGACTGCAGTCAGTTTATTTAGAGGGACATGAATTGTGCTCTTCTGACCCGATAACATGCACAGATGACAGAATGTGTTTGAACAGCTGGAGGATTTATTTTAAGAGGGATCTCTGTCATGCATGGACAGGATGATTTCCGATGGGCCTGTGACAAAGTGTGAGAAGTATGGGTTTGTGTTAGCTCTCGAAACATGATGAGCCATTAAAAGACCATTGTTCTAGCTGGTTGTTTGAGCCAGGTGCATGCCTCATTTTTTCAACAAATGCTTCCTGGGCTTATCCCAATCAAGTGCAGGGAGATGTGAAATAGAAAGTTAATGCAGGATCATTGAGCACTTACTATGTGCCAGACACTCTACCTGGGGCTGTCTTATCTCCGTTATCTCATGTGTGAGCTACATGCTAGTCCTCTGTTTAATGGATGAGGGAATGAGGCCCAGAAAGGAAACTTACTTAAGGTCATGCATCTAGTGAGTAACTGGACTACTTTGATTGTAAAAATGGCTTCAATGCTTTACTTTCTTTGCAATATGACCCTGAAAGCCTTTCTCATTAAGACTGGAGCATCTACACAGACATGGAAAACAGACGTGATTGCTAAGGGGGATGGGGGAGTGGGATGGACTGGGAGTTTGGAGTTAGTAGATGCAAATTATTGCATTTAGAATGGATACTGTGTAGCACAGGGAACTATATCAGGTCTCTTGTGATAGAGCCTGAAGAAAGATAATTTGAGGAAAAAGAATGTAAATCAACTGTACTTTAATTTAAAAAAGAAAAGAAAAGAATGAGGGTCTCTTTCCCCAGTTCCCTTGAATCTGAGTTGGCCTGTAATTGACTTTGGCCAAAAGAGTGTGGCAAAAGAATGAGTCAGTCCAGAGCCCAGACACAAGATGGTTTGCATGTTTCTGCTCTTTCTTGAAACTTTGCCTCTGGGCTAGCCAGCTGGAGGAGGAAATCTCCAGAATGGAGCAACAATGTGTCTCCCTGCTGAGCCCATCACAGACCAGGCAGCCAACTCCCAGCTGACTGAAATACCAGTGTATGAGCAAGCCCAGCTAAAGTCACTTGAGCTCAGCTCACGGCAGCAGAATCACCAATCCTTGTGTAGACCTCTAAGAAACAATAAATAGTGGTAGTTATCAGCCACGAGTTTTCCAGGTGGTTTATTACATGGCAAGAGCTAATGGATACAATGGTGGAACCAGTATTCGAAGTCAGGTCTGACTGATAACTAAGTCCTGTCACTGGAAGAGAGGTTGGGAAATGCAGTCTAGCCCTGCTCTCAGGAGAAAGAGAAAATGGACTTAATGAATCTGTTCCAGTCTCTGCACAATGAACTCTCTTTTCCCACCATTCACTCAGCTTGAAACCATAATAATGGTGGGGGAAGTCTCTAATTTGTACAGGCAAAGGGATGACAAGGTGATATTTGGGTATTTGAAAGATGACTGTGGAGAAGGTGTGATGGTAGATGGACTGGAGTGAGATTAAAGATGGGAGACTGTTTGTTTCAGCAAGGGGTGGCAGGGCAGGAAACTGTGGTGTGGGGAAGGAAGCTTGAAGAGGGAACACATTCAGGAAGTGTTGAAGTAGGACTGTCACCAACTGACATTTTTAGGGTGAAAAAGACAAGTCTACGATGAATCTGAGACTTTGGCTCGGGCACCTGGGGAAATGCATCTGGTAAAGGAAACGGCAGAGGAGCAGGCTTGGAGAGGGAGTTTGGTTTAGGGTCTATGAAGACTGAGGGACCTATGGGTGGGATTCTGTAGGAGACAGTCAAATATCTGTCTTCAGCTTCAGAGGGAGCTGTGAGCTGAAGAGACAGACCTGTGTCCTTAGTGTATGTGCTGGTGATCAGAGTTATGTGGTGTCAGTCACAGGTCTCAGTAGCAGACAACAGAATCTATTCTAACGTAGGTGGAAAGGCCTTTAATTAAAGACAACATTGGTGAGATATTTTGGTAGTTCACAGAATCTCCAGAATGTCTTGGAAACTAGGTTTGGAGGTTACCTAGCCAAGGATAACAGTAGCCAGGGGATACCACACAACTGTCCCATAAGACGTTGGTGGAAACTGCAAGGTGACCGCCTCATACAGCACTGCAGCGTGACACTGAACGCTGGACTCTAGAACCTCCTCCACAGCTATCCTGAAGAACCAAGCACTCGTGCCTTCGGCTCCTTGAAAGAGCCTGTCCCCTCCCTGGCATCGGTTACCACATTGTCCACTTTCACCTCATTCAGGAAAAACCTTAGCCACGGGGGAGGAGTCTGGGAAATGTAGTTTTAGCTTTCCATTTTCTGTAGTCCAAGGAAGTGGGCCTGAGTGTGGAAAAGTATGTGGGTGAGCCAAAGCCTGGTAACCTCAACATAATTATAGAGGAAATCATATGGGGGGATTCTAGTGAGGAAGAGAAGAAGAAACACTCTGGGGAGTAGTCAGCAAAGTCCTCTTTTCACTTAGGCTGGATTGAGATGGATTTCTGTCATTGCAACCTGAGGAACCTTGACTAATAGGATATCCAAATTTTACAGAAATGCTATTCTTTCTACCCGGTGTCATCCTGTCAATATGCCATGTATTCCCTACATGATTCACCACAGAGCCAAGGAGGACTCTCTTGAACAGAGGCGTCTAGACAATTAAGCTCTAGGAAGCTCCTTGCCTATACACTTACACACTCAGGCAGTATTATACACAGTTTATTACTTATGCAGTCAAACACAGGGCTTGAATGCCAAGTCAGTATAAAGTGACAGTTGTGTTAAATCAATAGCCCACTAAGAAGTTTGAATACGTGCACAGACATGCCACAAGGAATTTTATTCCTGGACCTGGACCAAAAAAAAAAAAAAAAATCCAAACCAAAAAAAAAAAACAACAACAAACAAACCCATGTTATTTTGGAAGCACAAGCTGTGCTCCGGTGTACGTAAGTGATGTGTATCACATTTGAATGTCAGTGGCGGGTTTTCGGTGGGGTTTTTTTTTTTTTTTTTTTTTTTTTTGCTTTTTAGGGCCGCATCCACGGTATATGGAAGTTCACGGTATAGAGGTTCAGTCAGAGCTACAGGTGCCCGCCACAGCCACAGCCACAGCAATGTCAGATCTGAGCCGCATCTGCGACCTACACCACAGCTCTCTGCCGAGAGCTGTGGTGTAGGTCGCAGATGCGGCTCAGATCTGCCAGAACGTCAACCCCACTGAGGCAGGCCAGGGATCGAAACCGCAACCCCACGGTTCCTAATCGGACTCATCTCCGCTGCACCCCAGTGGGAACTCCTGTTTTCAGTATTTCAAAGTGAAAGTTGAATCAGTGTAGAGCCTCTGGCATACCTCTTCAAAACCCCAAGTTATGCAGAACACAGTTTGGACATGGATGGCCCACACTGCATTTTCTTTGGCTTTGTCAAGGGAGACCAACTCCTTTGCGTCCTCCCCCCAAAAAGATATGTTGGAGCGCTAACCTTTAAAACCTCAGAATGTGAACTCATTTGGACATAGGAGCTTTACCAAGGTGATCAAGTTAAAATGAAGTCATTAGCATGGGTCCTAATCCCATATAACTGTTGGCCTCGTAAAAAGGAGAAATTTGGAGGCAGAGACAACAGGCACAGAGAGGAAATGACGTGAAGACACAGAGGGAGAACTCCACGTGAAGATGGAGGGTAGGAGTGATGGATATGCAATCCGAGGAATGCCTGGAGCTACAAGATACTCAGAGAGAGGCCTGGAACAGATTATCCATTAGGGCTTTCAGAAGGAACTAAGCCTGATGCCACCTTGATTTGGGGCTTCTAACCTCCAGAAAAGTGAGCCTATAAATTGCTTTTTTTTAAGCCACTTGGTCTGTGGTACTTTGTTATGGCAGTCCCAGGAAACCAATGCACCCTTACTGATGAGACAGTCACAGACTAGGAAAGAATGAGACATTTTTATGCCAGGCACAGCGTGGTTCAGTCGTAACGTATCTCTTTTTTATTTGTTTAATGGGATGAAAATGGTTGCTATTGAAGACTAACATGCATGTTTCCTTCCTCTCCAAAGATTAACAGTGCTGGACCTAGAAGCTTGTATTTCAGCTAAGTAGAAGGTCCTGTAAGAACCTGGGTGAACCACAGCAGGTGGCTGTGTTTTATCAGCAGTTGCTGTAGGTGGTATCACTGTTGTTTGTGCCACCGATGCCAACACCTCACATAATTTGTTGATTCCCTGTTGCTGGTTTCGCTGTGTCATGGGAAGTTGTCACCTGGCTTATGCCTTTCTTTTCATCATCATTACCGCCTCTACTCTGTCATCCTTCCAACTCTGAATCAAAGGGAAGCATGTCTTCTCTCATCTGGGAAGTGTTCCAGATGCATATGATTAGGATGGAGGAGCCCTTGACATTTCAGAGCATCACTGGGGCCTCTTAATCAGTTTTATCTGAACTCTGGTACTTCAGTAGGACTGCGGGGGCAAATAAGCAAGTGACATGGAGATGGAGCAGAGTTCACTGTGCAGTTGCCCTCAGACAGTCACGCTGCTCCTGTGAGACAGCTCTCTCCCAGGATTTAGCATCTGACTCAGTGTGGCACAGCTGGTTGTCACCCTTCCTTTACCATTTTCTGTCTTTGGAGGAATTGTGGAGTGGATTAAATCTCTGCCCAGGATTTTTCCACTTCTCCTGTTACCCCCTACATCCACATCAGGCTTCCTTTTCTTCTGTCCCTCCGTGAGCCTCCCACAATCCAGCTTGCCCCTTCCACACTGTTTTCTATACTCCCAGACCCATCCTCTTCCACCAAACCTTGGGAAGGCTGTTGCCTGTTGTTGTATTTGCATTTTGAAGGAGGGAAGTCTCAGGACAAATAGAACTTTTCAGTAAGGGTTTACTCTGTGCTTACCTTGTGCTAGACAGTGTGGTGGTCCATGCTTTCTAGTCCTGCAGGGCAGTGCAGAATCTTGTGGAAGAGAGAGGCGTGAAGTACTAGAAAGAGAACAAGGAGCCTAAATCAGAGGAGCTGATGGGAGGAGAAAAGGACACTGGCCAACACTTCCAAGAAGAATAAATCCCACGTAGTATGGGCATCGTTAAAATCAGTTGTAGGCAGAGATTGGGACTGAGAAATTTCAACCTGTTAAGTGACTGCCTTCTTAGTCTGTAGGACAGTCTTGTTTCCCTTGTGTCTACCTGTTTCCAAATTTTGCTGGAATATCCGAGCATAGCTTTTTTCTTTCTTCCAGTTTTATTGATATAACTGACATAGAGCATTGTGTAAGTTTAAGGTGTACAGCATAATGATTTGACTTACATCATACATCATGAAATGATTACTGCGATAAGTTTAATAAACATCCATCGTCTCATAGATAAAAACTTTTAAAAAATTTCCTTGTGATGAGAACTCTTAGGATTTACTCTCACTAACTTTCATATATAACATATAGCAGTGCTAGTTATAGTAATCATGTTATACATTACTTATTTATTGTCACTGATAGTTTGTTCCTTTTCACTGCCTTCATCTAATTCCCCTTTCCCTCAGTCCCCACCTCTGCTAACCACAAATCTGATCTCTTTTTTTGAGTGAGTTAGTGTTTGAAATGTAATTGACCTACAACTGTGTGTTAGCATTTTACTATTTCTATACATCACAAAATGATCACCACAGTATATCTAGTTACCATCTGTCACCATACAAAGGTTTTACATAATTATGACTATATTCCCCTTACTATACATTTCATACCTGTGACTCATTTTATTTTGTAACTAGAAGTTTGTACCTTTTAATCTCCCTCACCTGTTTTCAGTGCCCCCCACATACATACCTTCCCTCTGGCCACCACCTGTTTCTTCTTGGTATCTAGGACACCATTTCTGTTTTGTATTTGTTCATTTGTGTTGCTTTGTTTTTTTAGATTCCGCATATACAGGATTTGTCTTTCTCTGTCTGACATATTTCACTTAGCATAATACCCTCCAGGTCTATTCATGCTACTATTAATGGCAGGATTTCATTCTTTTATATGGCTAGGAATATTCCAGTGTATGTACACGTGTGTGTGTGTGCGTGTGTGTGTGTGTCTGTCTGTCTGTCTGTCTATCTGTCTCACACCTTTATCCACTTATCTGTCAATGGGCACTTAGGTTGCTTCACATATCTTGGCTATTGTAAACAATGCTGCAATGAATGTATGAACATATGGGTGCAAATATCCTTTTGAGTTAGTGTTTTAGTTTCCTTCTCATAAATACCCAGGAGTGGGATTGCTGGATCATATGGTACCTCTATTTTTAATTTTTTAAAGAAACTTCCAATAGTTTTCCATAGTGGCTGCACTAATTTACATTCCCACCAATAGTGTATGAGGGTTCCCTTTTCCCCACTTCCTCATCAACACCTGTTATTTGTTGCCTTTTGGTTCAAGCACAGTTTGACTTCAAGAGAACACAACTAAGCAACTGGCACAGTTGGTTAGAAAATGCATTTGGGGCAAGGAGGTCAGCCTTTCAAGGAAGGATTAATAATTTTTTAATAGAAATTTTCTACAGAAACAATAGGTTATTTTTTAATAGATGAAGAAGAGAACTTTTTCTTCTATAAGCACCTCTGAATTTTAATTTTAATTAATGGAGTGCTTCTAATTCATGGATAAGGTTGCTCCTAATTCATCAAAATAGATAGGTTTACTCTTCCAAAGCCAGGTGATCAGCATCATTTAGCATCATCCATTCTTCTACCCTCTCTTTTCTGGGCTTTTGGGGACCTCACGTGCCTCATTTTACCCTCCATTGCTCACAGCTCCTTGTCTGTGCCCACGTGTTCCTTAGGATTCAGTCCCAGAAGCCCAGAGAGGAGAGAGTGGAGGGACAAGCAGGCTGGTCCAAAGTGGGCCATCGAAACAAAACCAGAGAATTTTCTGTTAGGGATTTCAACTACAAAAATGACTCACAATTTTTTTTTTTAATCACCAAACATTTGAAAAACATCCACAAAATGATACAGAAATGACAGACTTCCAGACTCAATAAACTGAAAAATTACATCTGAGAAAACAATTACTAAGGAACTTAGGATAGGATTTTAAAATAGCTATAGCTGATATTCTCAGAGGGATAACATGGAATATTGCACTCAAGAAATCAGAACCAAGGTCCTTCTTTTATCCATTCATGGATTCTCCTAGTATTGTGTGACTTCCACTGTATGCTAGGCAGAGTTGAAGCACTGGGGAATCACAGAAAAAAAGCTAAAGCTTGGTCCTCATGGAGTTTAAAGTCTAGTTATGGAGACAAAAAATAACCAATGAAACAAGCAAGCGTATACGTCAAGTGATGTGTGCTGTGGTGAGGAATAAGGCAGGATAAGAGGTTTAAAAGGTGCAGGAATGTAGCAGGGCTACTATTCACACAGGATAATCAAAAAAGCTGTCAAAGAAGTGAAAGAGTAGATGAGCCAGGTGGGTATCAAGAGGAAGAACATTCCAGCCAGAAGGAACAGCAGGTGCCAAAGCTCTGAGTCAGGAGGATGCCTAAACTAAGGAACAACCAGGAGACCTATGTGGTTGGGGTAAAGTGAGCAAGGGTGAGAATCTGAGATGACAAACAGATATGGGGCAGGGAAGATCACTTAGGGATTTGAAGGACTCTGACGTTTACTCTGAGCAATAGGGCAAGACGTGGAAGGTTTTGGCCAAAAGGCTGATGAGACTTGAGTAAACATTCTAAAAGGAATAAAATTTGGATTCTTGTGGAGATAATCAACTATGGAAGATGAGGAATGGAAACGAGGTTAACTAGAGACTATTTCAATAACCTAGGTAAGAAATAATGTGACTTGGAACATTACTTCTTAAAGGTGATGAGAAATGGTTAACATCTGGAAATGTTTTGTTGGAGATGCCAACAGAATTTGTTGATGTTCCAGATGTGAGGTGAGATAGAAAGGAGTCGAGGAACCTGGGGGAATTAAGATGACTCTAGGGAGCGAGGGACAGAGGGTAAGGAGAGCACCATGGAGGATGGGCCCAAGAGTTTGGTTTTGGACATGTATTTATAATGCCCAGGAGACCTCCATGTGGAGATGCTGGAGATGTTCAGGAGAAAGAACCAGATTGGAGACACACATCCTGAGACTGGGAGAGTTTGTCTAGGGAGTCGATGTAAATGAGGATAGCAGAGGTCCCAGAATTGAGCCTTGGGCAAGTCCAACCTGTAGAGGCTGGAGAGAGGAGGAGGAGCAGTGTCAAGACTGAGAAGGAGCGGCTGATGAAGTCAGAGGAGAATCAAGGAGAGTGTTGTCCCATAAGTGAGGGGAAGAAAGCATTTGAAGAGGCTAGAAGTGATCCTGTGTGAGACATTCTGGTGACAGATGAATTAAATGATAACTGTAAATGAACATTGGTATGCCAACATGGAGGTCATTGGTGACCCTGATAAGGGAAAATTTGGCAGAGTCCAGGGACAAAAGCCCAGTTGGCATGAGTTTGAGAAAGAATGGAGAAGGGGCATAGAGATGGGGAACAGAGCTGACTTCTTTTTTTAAAAAAAAATTAATTTTATTGGAGTATAGTTGATGCACATTGTTGTATTAGTTTCTTGTGTACAGCAAAGTAGTAAATCAGTCATACATATAAATATATCCATTCATTTTTTTCCTTCAAAACTAAATATAGAATTACATATGATCCAGCAATTCCACTCCTGGGTATATGTCCAGAGAAAACTCTAATTCAAAAAGATACTTGCACCCCAATGTTCATTACAGCACTATTTACAATAGCCAAAACATGGAAGCAATCAAAATGTCCATCGACAGAGAAATGGATAAAGATGTGGTACATGTATATAGTGGAATATTATTCAGCCACAAAAAAGAATGAAATAATGCAATTTGCAGCAACATGGATGGACCTAGAAATTATCATACTGAGCGAGGTAAGTCAGAGAAAGACAAATATCATATGATATCACTTATATGTGGAATTTTAAAAAACAAAGATACAAAAGAATAGAGTTGACTTCTTTGAGGAGTTTCCCAAGGAGGGGATAATTAGTGTGGTGGCTGGAGGAGAATATGGAGCCAAGGTAAGTGGGGTTTGTTTGTTTGTTTGTTTTAATGGGATATATTACATCCTGCTACTGAGAATGACCAAGGACAGAAAGCAGGATGGAGGTGCTGGAGCCAGTGGGACTGGCTGTGATTCTTTGCGTAGGTTTTATCAAAGAGGAGAGAGAGAGAGTTTGAGAAACAACCCCTTAGAGATCTTGGAAAGGAAAAATACACATCTTAAAAATAAAACTGCCACCACCATTCATTTTTTGAGAATGAACAATTATGAAGAGTGAACAGGAATGTCAGGCTGAGATTCTCCCAGAGTGCAGCATTTTACAAAAAGGCAAGTTCTGGAGTTCCCGTCATGGCTCAGTGGTTAATGAACCTGACTAGTATCCATGAGAACGCGGGTTTGATCCCTGGTCTTGCTTAGTGGGTTAAGGATCTGGCATTGCCGTGAGCTGTGGTGTAGGTCACAGATGTGGCTCGGATCCTGTGTTGCTGTGGCTGTGGTGTAGGCCAGCAGCTATAGCTCCAAAGTGACCCCTAGCCTGGGAATCTCCATATGCCACAAGTGTGGCCCTAAAAAGACAGAAGACCAAAAAAAAAAAAAAAAAAAAAAAAAAAAAAAAAAAAAAAAAAAAAAAAAAAAAAAAAAAAAAAAAGAAAGAAAAAAGAAAAAGAAAGTGAGAAAAAAGGCTAATTCCAAAGGAAAGGTTAAGAGATATGGAGCAGGAGCAGAGGTACAGGAGAAGTGGAAGAATAGGGAGAATGAAACGGAGGCAACATGTAAAACTTTCATAGCTAGAGTTTCCGTATTGCTGCACAAGGTCCTGTGTCCTTGGATTGCCCTGGCCCCCTGGCTTCCTCCCAGGGTTGGATGATAATAATAACAGAGGTGGTGTAGCAACAATTCATATGGTGAAAAATTATGGTGACATTTCAAATTTTCAAGAATAAAGGCCGGTTTTCAAGAATAAAGACCTGGCATAACTCAGATTATAAAGAGTGTTTGATGTCAAGGAAAGAGTTTGAATATTTGAATATAACATATTTGAATATGTATAATATATATTTGAATATATATTAAATTTAATGTATATTAAAGCAAAGGTGATTTACAATGTCATACCAATTTCTGATGTACAGCAAGGTGACCTAGTCATACATATATACACATTCTTCTCGTACTATATTCTGTCATGTTCTGTCCTAAGAGTTTGGATATAGTTCCCTGTGCTGTACAGTAGGACCTCATTGCTTATCCAATTTAAATGTAATAGTTTGCATCTACTAACCCCAAACTCCTAGTCCATCCCACTCCTTCCTCCTTCTCCCTTGGCAACCAGAAGTCTGTTCTCTATGTCCCTAAATCTGTTTCTGTTTTGTAGATAGCTTCATTTGTACCATATTTTGGATTCCACATATAAGTGATATCATATGGTATTTGTCTTCTCTTTCTGACTTACTTCATTTAGGGCGAGAATCTCTACTTGCATCCATGTTGCTGCAAATGGCATTATTTTATTCTTTTTATGGTTGAGTAGTATTCCATTGTATATATAGGTACCTCATCTTCTTAATCCATTCATCTGTCAGTGGACATTTAGGTTGCTTCCATGTCTTGGTTATTGTGAATAGTGCTTCAGAGTTTGAATTTTATTCCAAGAGCAAGCTGAAGGACTTAAAGAAGAGTGGGAGGATAGTGACAAAAGTCTGATTTGTTGCAAATATGTCCCTGGCTGCTGATAGAGAACAGATGGTGGAAAGCTTGGAGGGTTATGGGTGATAATGAAAGCAGGGAGACCAAGTAAGTAGCTCTCCAAATCCTGCCATCAAAACATGAATGTTCAAACTATGTATACCAGCGTTTATTCAGAACTAGTGAAGCACCTACCACTAGTCTAAACACTACATATTCTGGTTTATTGAGTCTTCTGTTA
Organism: Catagonus wagneri; assembly: GCA_004024745.2. Classification (NCBI taxonomy): domain Eukaryota; kingdom Metazoa; phylum Chordata; class Mammalia; order Artiodactyla; family Tayassuidae; genus Catagonus; species Catagonus wagneri. The sequence continues at coordinate 5,115,091 of PVHT021183551.1, forward strand.
TTCCATTTGCCAGATGAGGAAACTGATGCACAGAGAGGTTAGGTAGGTTCCTGGAGGTCACACAGCGAGTAGCAGAGCCCACACTTTTAATCAATACCCTGTAGGGCTTTGGACTAGAGTAGTAATAACAGAGAATAGAGCAGTTAGTGGGTTTGAGAGAGTTTGGAGACAGCATTGAAAGACTGATGGTGTGAGGTTAAGGATAAGAATTGAATTAAGATGATTCCTATATTTTTGCCTTGAGCATTTAGCAGTGTTCAAACATCATTTCACGTTCCTGCTTACAACTCTAATAGCTCCCCACTGGAAGAATAAGTCTGCACTCTCCTCCATGGCTTGTGAATTTCTGTGCTAAAAATCCTGCCAAAAAGTTACCAATGTTCATTCTGCTTAGGCAAAAGGATTGCAAAGATGTGGGACTTTCAGTTTTAAAACCAGGAGAGTCCTGGGCAAACCAGGACAAGCTGGTCACCCTCCTGCCCCTCTTTCCTTCAGAACCACCAGCAACTTCCTCAGCCTCCAGAACTTGTCACAGGTTCAGCAGCCTTATTGAATTCTCTGTTAATTCCTGTGCTCCAGGAGAGTAGAGCCTGTGTCTGTCGTGTTCACCTGTATAAAGCAGATGGTTGGCACGTGGTTGTTGAAGGGAGGCCTCTGAGGACGAAATAAAAGAAATTGACCACGATTGCTGCAGGAGGCATTTTACAGGGATATGAGGAAAGACTCCCTTACTGGAAGCTCCTAGAAAAGGTTACCAAGAGAGCTTGCAACAAAAGCGCATTTAGAAACGAAGGCTTGTCCTTACGTCCTTGGCGCTTCTTTCCTCTGCTCCTGCCTTCTGCCCAGCTTTAGTGCCAGTGAAGGGGAGAACTATGCCCCTTGCAGATCTTGGGCTTGGTGATAGGACAGAATATATATTCTGCTATCTGTCTTATACCCAACATTTTCCTTTCGCTTTTCTCTGCTGGAAACAAGCATGACTGAAGTTGGGGGAGGTCACTCTTTGGAGTTTACTATATGACCGCTCCATTTCATTCACATCATAATATCCTAATATCCTCCCAATATCACAGGTAAGAGTGAGTAGTATTAACAGACTGTTTAAGATTTCTTTGATGCACGTGTGCCTTAGGTAGTCTTGTCTTGGCACTGTTTAAAACTAAACCGTTGCTCACAAGAGTGAAAAAAATTGGAAACCAAATAGAAATCCAATAATATTTGATTAGATAAAGGGATTTTGGCAGATCCCTGGAGCAGAGTATTCTACAACCATTAAACACAATTAGGTAGATCTATGTTTACTGACAAGGAAACATGTCCATGGTAAACTGCTAAATAAAAAGGAAAAAAGAGGAAATGCATATAAATGTTTATAGGCATGATCTCTGAGAAGTGAGATAGCCTTTTTTCTTCTGCATTTCATTTTCTTTTTCTGAATTTCTATAGTGAGTGTGTTATCATTTTCATAACCAGCAGGGGAGAGTTTCTCCCAATATGGAAAAAATAAAAATAAATTTAAGAGAAAAAATGTCCTATTAATATTTATTATTCTATGTTAGTTTCAGGATTCAGACTGAGCCTGGTTCATATCTGTATGTATAAGTATGTTGTATGTATGGTTTTGGTAGTATGTTTCAGACCACATATATAAATGTAGAAAACCCTTGAAGAGTATATTCAGTGTATTATTTTGCTGTATTTATTTTTCAATGTGAAATGCTTAATGTATATCCTATTCACGTACTTAATTCATAGACCAACCCATCTTGTCACACCTGGGCTGGAAGTGAATACCCACACCAAGTGTCTTGTATTGCTGCTGCTTCTTTGATGAGACCTTTTTGAAAGATAAGGCACCCAGCTCACTGGCTCGCTCCACCAAGGACCATGGAGCTCCTGGCAGGATCATTAGCATTTGTTACTCAAACACAGGCTTTCCTTAAGAATGCTGCCAGTACACCTGTGCTTCTCTCACTTGGTGGTCTCTCTTAACCCATTTCATCTTGGGAGGAAAGGGGTAGTGCTGGGTTAGATAACGAATGATGAACAAAAACAGCCTTTAGAGATCTGGTTTTGCATCTTGACTGATAATATATTCTTGGCTCCCAAGTGCCTGTAATAGAAGTTTCTTTTGAGCCTTGTTTTTCTTTCTTTTTTTTTTTTCAGGTAAAACTCTGTTTTTTGCTTTTATTTTTTTCTCTTTCCCTTCCTCCTCCCTTCCCTCTCCATTTCTCCACCTCTCTCTCTCTTTCTCAAGGGAGTAAATGAGGTACTTATCCGTTGATTTCAGCAGTTGAGGAGTCTGCAGTGAGCTGTTGATGGCACCAAGCTCTTTAGTACAGGGGTGTTGGAAAGCCCTCGAAGGTCAGACAAAGGGGCTGGTTGGCATGGGGCCCTGGCTGCCTGGAGTGGCTGGCAGAGCTTGGTAGAGCCTGGCAGCTATCCTGCAGGTCAGACCACTTTCCTACCAGTATCCCCACCTGGGCTGGCCTAGCCTGATCCTGAAAGGGGCCTTTGTGGACAGAGCCACAGCCTACATTTATCCCACAGTTACATCTCTTTAACACCAACTCACTTGATCTAAGAAAGCCAAGTGAGATTCCTTGCCCTGGCACATTGTTCCTCTAGTATTTTACTTATTTTGTTTCTACAAATCTGAAGAGCCTCCTAAATGCCAGGGTCTGTTCTAAGCACTTTTATTTATCGAATCCTCTCAACAGCCCAGTGAGGTAACGATAGGAATACTTTGCAGACGCTGCAGGTTTGGTTCCAGACCACCCTAATAAAGCAAATATCACAATAAAGAAAGTCACATGAGCTTTTTTGTTTGTTTCCCAGTACATATTATATCTTAAAAACGTGCATACCTTAATTAAAAGATGCTTTATTGCTAAACATTAACTATCATCTGAACCCTCTGTGAGTCATAACCTTTTGCTAGTGGAAGTGTGAAATTTTGGGAGAATTACCAAAATGTGGTACAGAGACATGAAGTGAGCAGATGCTGTTGGGAAAATGGTGCCAATAGACTTTTTTGATTGCCACAAACCTTCAGTTTCTAAAAAAACACAGTATCTATGAAGTGCTAATGACTGCACCCACGACATGTGGAAGTTTCCAGGCGAGTGACTGAATTTGAGCCACAGCTGTGGCCTGAGCTGCAGCTACAGCAATGCTGAACCCTTTAATCCAATGTGCTGGATTGAACCCGTGCCTCCGCAGAGACCCAACCCGCTGCAGTGGGATTCTTAACCCACTGCACCACAGCGGGAACTCCTGTGAAGTGCAATTAAATGAGGTATGTCTATTTTGAAATTTCTCCACATAATAATTGGACAGTAGAAGAAGAGAGAGGTTAGTGATCTGAGCAAGACAACAACATGAAGTAAGTCCTAGAGGTGTGATTAGAACCAAGACATTAGATTCAGAAGCTCCTGCATTTAACCTTCAGGCTATAACCCTCAGTCAGAACTGCTGCAGTCTTCTGTCGTTGTCCCCTGCTACAGCTGGGGTAGCTTTGGAACAGCCATCAGTTTCCATTTGTTCTTCCCCTGAGGTTTTCAGAGAAGGCATTCTTAATGTGTGACTTGTTGAGACAGTATTTCAGACCTGATCTTGCCTACGAAGGGAGTTATGGGTGAACAAGTTTGTTCAGAAGGGGAGCTGCTCCCCTATTGTTTCAGAGCTCCAGGATGCTCTGGGTGCTTGGAGCCAGTGCAGGGGAGAGTGCAGGTGTCGGGTGGGGAGAGTGCAGGTGTCGGGTGGGGAGAACAAGTTCCAGGTCCAGTCCAATGACTCACTTGCTAGATGACTTTCTAAAGTGGCCTTTAATCTCCAGGGCCGGTGTTCATATCTGCAAAAATGGGGACCCCACTTTTATAGGAAGCAGCCTCAAGAGCAATGAAGGAGGCGGCTAATATCCTGAAGGACATGCATCAGTGCAAGTCAGTAAGCCAAGTATTTTCATATTTTCCCACCCAAAGTTTGCAATAACCATGTGAAAATAAAAATCACAGTCATAATAGGAAAGTGTTACTCTACAAATATGAAGAATTATTATGATAGAAACATGTTGTATTATATTAAATAATGCACCAAACAGATCTTCTTGGGAGAGTAAAGCACAGGAGGAAATGTCCAGTGTCTGCCCACAGTAGGACATCAGTAAGTAATTAAAAGAAGATTAATAGGGAACAGCTTCAGTGGCAGCCAATTAAATTGTAAGATCTTTCCCATCTGAGTGTGTACTTAGGACTGAAGCCTATACCTTCTTAACTTGTAATTGTCTTCACTCCTTTTTCCTTTCTTTTGAATTTTATTTGAATTAATTGCTCACCTCCAGGATGTAACATTTTTCAGTCTTGGTTTTGCTTATAAGACCATGTTTGGGATTTTAAGAAATGAAGTTATTTCAAGCAGAGGAAAGAGGTAAAGATTTCAAGCTAAAGCAGGAATTCACATCCCTGAATTTGACTAACGAATTATTGACTCAGAATCTAGGGACTTCTAGAAAGATGGCCTGAACTAAAACCAAAATGTTGTCCCATAACCCAATAAACTTGGGTTCAATTCATTATGTGCTAAGGTAATTTTAGAAGCCATTATTCCATTTCAGCAGTAAATGTAGCTCAGAGTGGTATGAATTTCCCATTAAGATGATGTGGTAGGGAAAGTGAAAGAATTTTTTGAAGCAATCAATTTATTTTAGTGTCCCAAATGTTCATAGCAACAGGAGCAAGCAAGGTTGCAGCTGCTGTTGTGGTTGGCCTCCTGTCATGGAGGGAAATAAATGGCGCTCTCCTTAACCACCAACCTGAGCTCCTTTCAGGACAGAGGGTCCATCAGTTTTCTCCAGAGAGTGGAATAGAACCCATATTTGGATGTGTTACAAATTAAACTTTTAATCGAAAACCAAAGATAGGAGCTTTGCTCATTTGTTTTATGGATTGTTGCTTTTTTTTTAATTGAATACATTTGACACGTAACATTGTGTAGTTTAAGGTGTACGACATGTTACTTAAATGCATTTATATGTTGTAGTATGGTTGATGTCATTTTTATCACATTAGATAATTAAAGTACAATATTGTCTGTGTTCATTAAACTGTGCGTTAGATCACAATGGCTTGTTTACTACCTTATTATAAATTTGTAAACTTCAACACCATCACTCTTTTGAAGAAGGAAAAAGATTGAGAGTGGAATATTACAGGTAACACTAGCTGAGCCATTCTTGAAAATTCTCCTTTTGGAATATTAAACTTGAGGTTTCATTCTCATTTCACTATAGTTTCCTCATTATTTTCCAAACAATCACTAGAAACTACTTCTTTACTGTTATTCTTCCTCCTCACAGACAAATAGAGCATTTCTGGTCCATACCTTGTATAGGACACACCAGGGTTCATTTGTCATACTAGCCCTCTGAAGAAAAAAATCTCGGAACAGGGAAAGGGTTAGTGCAGGTGATTTCAGTCTTCAAAGGAGGGTGGTACAATTATATGGCTTTTAAACTGCTAAACTATTACTTTAAAATAGAAAGTTAACCAAGTTTAAGCTATGGCATGTTAAAAATGGGACAAGATGTAAAAAAAAAATTTCTTATTCCACAAGGAAAAATAGAAATTTATTTTATATTAATCTCTCCATTTTTTTCCTTTTATTATACTCTGTTCCTATAAATGAAAAAAAGAGCACATCTTATTTAGTCATATGGCATTAGGATTATTGAAAAGTGACAAACAATGGTAAAGAATCGCTCAGCTTTTGGAACAAAAAGAGGCTCTCTTATACACATAGAATTCCGTAATTACAGAATTGACTAATTTTTGCCAAAGCACATAAGGCAATTTTTCAGGCTCGCATAGCTCCCATGAGCTCACAGGATAAATAATAGTGGGGCCACATAACATTGGAGCTCAGTTTTAATAGCTTGGCGAAGACCTGCAAGAATGGAGAAGAAGGAAGTGTATCAGAGAACTCTAGCTGCTTTAACAGATACATCCTGAAATCTCAGTGACTCACATAGTAGAAGCTGATCTCTTGCCAACATGAAGTCCAAAACAGGTGTTTCTGATTTCTTGGAAATCCAAAATCATACATGGCCTTTCTCATGGTCATTCATAGGGGATCCAGTCTCTTTCTACCTAATGGCTGCCTACTCCGCATTTAGCAGGAGATGAGAAAGAGACTGGATTCACGTAGACTGCTTGGCTGGACCAGGGCTGGGCATCCATCCCTTACCTACATGTAATTGCCCAGTACGTAGTGACATGGCTATCACTGCAGGAGAGACTGTAAAGTATATATACTTCAGCTGTGTTCTCAGGACTGAGGAAATAGGCTCAGTGGTCAGCTAGCCTAATCTCTGTCACAGGGAACAATGTTCTTGAGGATTAGGAATGAGAAATCAGTTTGAAAGATCCAAGAGTTGGGTTAAGCTACAGTGGAAGAGGAACTTGCCAAAAGGTAATGAAAATATTCAGCATCGTCATGCAGCCAATATATAGTAATGCCCTAGCCACCATCTTAATTCTTTCTAAACAGAAATTGCCAACTTAATTTATGCTAAAGATTTTTAAGTGGAAATAATATATTGCAGTGGTGAAAACAGGGTTTTCTTGATGACTAATGTTGCTTGAACACACTATTCTATTGGTGAAGGCATCTATCTAATTAAAATTCCATTCAAAGATAAATAAGCATTACTGCATTTGCAATATAGACTCATACCTAGTATTAGTGAGAAAGCAATGGAATAACTACAGAATCCAGTTCCCATCCACCTCTCTTTTCATCTTATTTTCAGCGATGTAACTGTGTTATTGAACCAAACTTAGGTTCACTTGCCTGAGAGGCAGCAAAGCCAGTCTGCTGAAAACAGGTTGTGGTGAAGGAAAGTACAACATTTATTGCAGGCCCAAACAAAAAGAATGGGCAGCTCATGTTCCAAAGACTCAAAGGCTTTTGGGAAAGGGTTTTTACAGTCAGTGTGAGGGAGAGGGTTGCAAGGTGCCTGACTGTCTCATGCACAACTCTCTTAACTGGATGTTGGTGACGTAACAGAGTGAGATTCAGTCTCACTCATTAACCTTCTGGTTCCAGCCGGCCTGGGTCTCCGTGCTAGTAGTCAGCAGTTAACTTTTCCACCTGGTGGGGGTTTTAGTATCTGCAAAACAAGTCAAGAGTATGGCTCAGGATATTATCTATAGATCTTGTGGAGGAACTAAAGGTCCTTAACTTTATTTTATGGCTGAACCGTTATTATTATGTCTTGCTTGACTGTTTTCCTTTGTTTCAGTATTTTCTCATCTCTGGTTAAATTTGTTCTTTGGAACTCAGGGAGGCCTAGAAGGTAATGATTTTATACAAACGAGATGTGGAACAAGGGGAGATGGCCGTCCCAGGAAAGCCCCTATAGGGTCCTGCTTGGTGTCACAAATGATTAATATTTTATCTTATCAGTTTTCTAGTCCATATAGTCAATTTGGTATTCATTGGTTTTCTGAAGGAATATAAGTCTCTGCTAAAAAGAGACCATGTGATGGTGTTTACACTTTACTTGCAGTTTTGGTAATAAGAGAAAAAATTATGTTCTCTCTGTTCAGTATTTTTTGCAATAATCTCACCCAACACTAGTAGAGGGATGGAAATCTTGGGGAAAATTGTGCAGTTCTCCTTGTGGGTTGTTTGGCAATTTGGTGTGGATGCCTCCATCCCCCACTTTGAATGTCACGGAAAACACTGTACAGTTTTAGACATTATCCCCTGCACCTTAGTCATACATCCTTTCTACACATGCTTTGTCCTTTTTCAATCTAACATTACTTCATGAGCATTTTACCATGCCATTAAGCATTCTTCAAAATTGAATTATTAGTGGCTGATATGAAATAATTGAAAATATGTGGTCTCTGTCCCCTGCTTCTGGCACAGCTGTCCCGAAACACTTGTACTTCCCTAAGTGATAAGAGCACTAAGAGCATCTTTTGTTCTAATAATTTGGTCTTTGACCCCATCCCGGACAGAGAGTTTCTGAAACCCTTGTGATTTCCTGGGTAGTAGGAATGTCTTTTGTTCTAATGAGGTAACACTGAGTGGGCTCCTGGGTGAAGGCTGGTCACCAGGAAGACTAAGCCATGATTAGACTTTTCAGCCCCACCCCTCATTCTCTTGAGATCAGGGAGATGAGCTGAAAATGTAGTTAATGATCCATCACACCACGTGATGAAGACTTTATGAAAAAATCCCAGAAATACGAGGTTTGGTGAGCTTCCAGGTGGGTGAACACATGTACACTGGGAGGGTGATGCACCCTAATTCTGGGGGACGGGAGCTCCTGGACTTGAAGTTCTCCCTATGTATCTATTCCTATGGGTGTTCATTCACCTGTATGTTTGGCCACATCCTTTAATAAACTGCTACATGTAAGTAAGTGTTACCCTGGGTTCTGTGAGCCACTCTAGCAAATTAATTGAACTGAGGAAGTAGAGAACTTCCACACCGTAGCCAAAATGGACAGAAGTTGTGGGTTACCTGGGGCCATACTCTTTGCAGCTGTCATCTGGAGTAGGGAGGGAGCCGTCTTGTAGGACCGAGCCCTTAACCTGTGGCATCTGACACTATCTCCGTATAGAGTAAATTGCAGGATACCCAGTTGGTGTTGAAGAGAATCGCTTGGTGTGGGGAGAAAACCTGCCCACATTCAGTGACCGGAAGATTCCTAAGACAAGTGTTCTGTGTAAGTAGTGAAGGAGACTCAGAAAGAAATGCAGCAGAAGAGAACTGGGTTTTTCCCCGGTGTTTTAAAAATATTACAGCTGCATAACATGCCATCAAGTGGCTGTGTCAGCAGTTAGTTAACTGTTCCCCTGTAGCTGGATGCAAAGGTTATTTCCAGATTTTTCATTGCTATAAATAACATTGTGATACATGTTACTGTAAATGAAGCTTTGTGTGTATTTCTAGATCTTTCCTTACCGTAAATCCCTAAGGTGTTACGAGGAGCTCAAAGGGAATGAACACTTTTAAAGGATTTGTATTGCTTATTGCAGATCCAGAGCTTCAGATACCAAGTGAATTTGCTAGCAGAGGTTGTGAGTGTCTTCTCCAAACCTTCATGTTTTTGTTTTTGTTTTTTCTTTTTATGGCCACACCCGCAGCGTATAGAAGTTCCTGGGCCGGAGGTTGAATTGGAGCTGCAGCCGGCCTACACCACAGCCATAGCAATGCTAGATCTGAGCCACGTCCGTGACCTATGCTGCAGCTTGTGGTAATGCTGGATCCTTAGCCCACTGAGTGAGGCCAAGGATTGAACCCACACCCTCACAGACCCTATGTCAGGTTCTTAAACTGCTGAGGCACAATGGGAACTCTGAAACCTTCACATTTTTAAAGCTTTGTCATGATGACCAAGTATCAATAACTGAAATGAATTCAGGATCCAGTCCTATAGTTGCACAATTGAACCTCACTCACCCCATGTTGGATCCTGTCTTTATTTAAAGTTCTGGTATTTTGTATCCCATGGCTTAATTTCTGCATTAATCTTGATTTTGAAAAGTTGCACCAAAACATTATTTATCGTACTACGGAGGTTATTGGTAGCCTTTATATTTTGTGCCCCATTCACCTCTCTGAGGTCCTGGCCCTGGTGGTTTGAACCCAGGACATACAGTAGGTGTTCTGGTGTGTGTTCAGGGCCATAGCACCAGAGGAGAAACACCTTAGTGCCTGGATGACTAAGCAGGAGCATGGATCAAGGACAGTCAAATACCAGATAGCTTTCTGCGACCTCCTTAGGGCTGGTGGGCACGCTTAGTTTCTAAGTGGCTGAAAAGGGGCAGGTCCAGGAGGGGCCGAGCTGGCTGATGGCAGAGGATGGAGGCCCACAACTTGCACCGCAGCAGCTTTAGCAACAAGCTGTTCTCGTCTCTTCTCCCAGTAAAAACACTTCTCAGATTCCTCCTGAGACCTCCGTTCCCTTCCTCTCAGTGAAAAATATCATTTACTGGAGCCATGTGCCCTTATTAGTTTCAGCTTTGATCTTTTTGAATCTGATCGCAGACCAAAAGAGTGTCCATGCTGTTTGTGCTGATTTAACAACAAAGAAAATGAGGATTATCTCCTGGTGCCCATAATGATACGCCTCTATCCCCTGGCGTGGAGAAGGCAAAGGCTAATGGGTAGCAGAAAGGGGGTGGCTGGTCATACGGTGCCGGCAAGTTGTATTTAGAAATCAAGACCTCGTTCTGATCCTGAAGCGTTTCTCATGTAAACACACACACGGCTCTCCGTGTTCAAGACTATTTAAAAGAAAATAGCTATTATGGAATTCTCCATTAAAGTAATTTATGGAGCAGTAAATAATGCCTCCCGTTCACTAACTTATTCATTCAGAATTTACTGGGCAGTTATCCTATGCCAAGACCAGGGCTAGTATCTGGACGAACCAGGGGGGTGGCGGGGTGAACAAACAGTCACGTGTCTTTGACTTCACAGGGCTGACAGTTGGGTGGGGGAGAGAGAGACAACCCACAAGTACAACATTCACTTTGTGATCACGAATTGTAATGAGTCTAAGGAAAAGCAGAGTCCTCTGAGAGCCTTGTAACAGCCTGCGCTCTGCAGAGTGCTGCTTGTCTTTTCATCCTCAGAATAACGCCACTGCTGTGGTTACAGTTTTCTGCATTTAAGTGATGAGAAAATAAAGGCTGGTAGATGCAAACTATTCCATTTAGAATGGGTAAGCAATGAGGTCCTACTGTATAGCACAGGGAGCTATACCCAACCTCTTGGGATAAACCATGATGGAAGATAGTATGAGAAAAAGAATGTATATATGTATGACTGGGTCACTTTGCTGTACAGCACAAACTGGTGTAACACTATATCAAGTATACTTTAATAACAATAAAATAAAATTAAAAAAAACTAAAGGCTGGTATTGGCCAATGATATGTCCTGGGTGTCCCAAACCAGGGGTAAGTAGAGGTGGGTGTGAACCCAGGGAACTAAGTCTTTATCTAACCCTGAAGATCATTTGTTAGCCAGCCCCCCCATCTCCCTTTGGGGTTCTGAGAGGTCGGCCAGTAACATTCCTGCCTCCCTGCCTTTGACTTTGGGACTATCCTGAGAATTGAACATAGGAGCCTAGCAGGTAGACATCACAATGTCCCTTTTGGACATAGCTGTTTGGAAAACAGGGCTTTGCTGTGGGACTGAAATGCATGTTTACCCTCTCTGCTCCCCTCCCCCGTACTCCCACCACTGCCTCACTCTAGAACTGGGGGCAGACCCAGGGAAAATGGGGTCTTCAGGGTATGTGTGTATGTAGTCATGCAAATCACAGCCTCACGCTGATCCATCACAGCAAGACTCCATCCCGAGTGCTTCCAGATTTTCTAGATCAGGTCCACCCTTTGAGAACCAGGAACCATTGACTCACCTACAGACCAGGTGACTCACAGTGTGTAAGGGGCTGGACCACGAGGCCTGGCGGTCCCTCCACATGGCAGTATAAGAATCAGTGGAGGAGTTCCTATTGTGGCTCAGTGGAAACAAATCTGACTAGTATCCATGAGGACACAGGTTCGATCCCTGGCCTTGCTCAGTGGGTTAAGGATCTGGCTTTGCCCATGAGCTGTGGTGTAGGTCGCAGACGTGACTTGGATCTGGCATTGCTATGGCTGTGGTGTAGGCCAGAAGCTACAGCTCCAATTTGACCTCTAGCCTGGGCACCTCCATGTGCCGCAGATGCGACTCTGAAAAAAAAAAAAAGAAAAGAAATCAGTAGAGGTATTTCCTCCAATAGACACCCATCTCTATCTAGCCTCTTCTTGCTAACAGTAAGTAAAACTCTATGTCTTCTGGATTTTTTTCTTTTGAAAATATCTGTCTGGATTTCCCTGATGGCCTAGCAGTTAAGGGTCTGGCATTGTCACTGCTGTGGTGTGGGTTCCATTCCTATAATGGGAACTTTCCCTTGCAATGGGTGCAGCCAGTCCTTCACAAACACTTCTGAAGTTATGGATGTTCTCTTTCATAGTGATAAGTACAGTAATAAATTAAGGTACAAGCATCGCCTTAAACAGACAGGTGATTATTGTAGTAACTGTAGTGCAGGTGTAACCCTAATACGTTTACTACTAACGATTTATCTGTAGACCCAGACCCAAGTTCCAAGCTGATAGGCAAGATGACAGTGCATGTCCTGGGAGTTCCCATTGTGGCACAGCGGAAACGAATCCGACTAGTAACCGTGGGGCTGCGGATTTGATCCCTGGCCTCGCTCAGGGGGTAAAGTATCCGGTGTTGCCATGAGCTCTGGTGTAGGTCACTGACTCGGCTCAGATCTAGCGTGGCTGTGGCTGTGCATAGGCCAGCAGCTGAAGTTCTGATTCGACCCCTAGCCTGGGAACTTCCATATATGGCCCTAAAAAGAAAAAAAAAATTAAAGCCGATTGTTAGAGTTTGTATAGCAGTCCCTGCTGGTTAATATGCTTCTGTCTGGGTGTACCCATCAAGGGCCTGCAGGGGGATGCTATGTCCTGAGTGATGGCAGTCTGTACGCAAAGATGAGACTGTGGACACCTGTGTAAGGCCAGTCTCTTGACTTGGTACCCACCGAGGGCTGCCCTTGCAGATGAGACGCTACTGTTTTCAGGGTCTGGGATCATGGGGGATTGGTTCTTAGGTTTGATATCTCCCTCTGATGTGAATTTATCCTCTTTCTGCTCCTGTTCATGCCTTCAGCAGGCATTTGAGTACCTGCTCTGGGCCAGCGGTGGTGCTGGCTCTTGTAGCCTAGTGAGAATGGAAGACCCTTACATTTCTAATCATCTTCCACTGGAATGCTGGTCACAGTGCAGGTGAAACATCTGAGGCAACAGAGCCTAAATTTTTTCTCTAATGAATGTATTCATTGGACCTGCGTTCTTGGATGGCACTGGCTTTTAAACTGGTTGGTCTTAGAACCACCTCCATTACGCTCTTAATAATTACCAAGGACCCCTAAAAGTTTTTGCTTATGTGTATTACATTCATCAATATTTACAATAGCAATTAAAACTGAGGAATTTTTACATTGCTTATTAATTTATTTAAAAAATAAAACTTGTTTTATGTTAATATAAATAATTTATGAAAAAAACGCTAGTGCCTACTAAACAAAATATATTGGGAAAAGGGACATTATGTTACATTTCTGCAAATCTCTTTAATGTGTGGCTTGATAGAAAACATTTGGATTCTTACATCTGCTCCTGGAATTAATCTATTGCAATATCGCACAATGTGTAGGCACTGAAAATCTCCACTGTGTACTCATGAGAAAGTAAGAGTGAACAGACAAATAACATCTTAGAGTTATCAAAATACGGTTTTTTGAAGTAAATCTTCTTGGAGTATAGGTGCCAACAATGTTGTGCCAGTTTCAGGTGTACAACAAAGTGAATGAGCCCTGCATATGCATATCTATCTATTCTTTTTCAGATTCTTTCCACATATAGGCTGAAATAGAGTATTGAATAGATTTACCTGAGCTATATAGCAGGTCCTTGTTACTGATCGACCTTATATATAGTAGTGTGTATATGCCAATCCCAACCTCCCTATCCATCCTTCCCCCACTTAGTATGATAATCTCTAGGTCCATCCGTGTTGCTGCAAATGGCATTTTTTCTTTTTTATGGCCAATTAATATTTCCTTGTATATATGTACCACATCTTCTTTATCCATTCCTCTATTGATGGATATTTTGGTTGCTTCTATGTCTTGGCTATTGTAAAGAGTACTGCAGTGAACATTGGGGTGTATGCATCTTTTCAAATTATGGTTTTCTCTGGTTATGTGCCTAGGAGTGAGATTGCTGGATCATATGGCAGTGTAGGAAGGTTCCCTTTTCTCCACACCCTCTCCTACATTTCTTGATTATAGACTTTTGGATGGTGGCCATTCTGACTGGTGTAAGGTGATATATTTCACTGTAGTTTTGATTTACATTTCTCTAATAATTAGTGATGTTTGACATCTTTTCATGTATTTTTTTGGCCATCTGTGTATCTTATTTGGAGCACTGTCTATTTAGATCTTCTGACCATTTTTTGGTTGGATTATTTATTTTTTATATAAGGCTGTATGAAATGTTTGTATATTTTGGAGGTTTATCCCTTGTCAGTCACTTCCATAAATATAGTTTTAATCTTACAGACACCATGAAAGGATTTGTGGGACATGTAAAATCTCTCAGATATCCCCTATTGTATGGAATTCTTTCATAAATGTACATTTACTTACTGAAGGCACTCAGGCTCTCAAATGTGATGGGGTTCTTTGGAATTGAATCACAGTGTTCAAATGTTTGTCCAAAATTCAAACCTGTCTCTTTTATTTTATTTTTAATGTTCATTACAAAGACAGGGAACATTAGATTGAACAATAGATTGATGGCAGAGAACTAGGGTCAGTGGTGTTACTGAGCTGACTTGTATGAGCTTGAGAGAGCTGATAATTGAATATTCAGGAATTTTGCCAGTTGTTAAACTATTAGTAGCTGGAAATTGACCGTGATGGGAATATTTACACCGTGAAAATAGGCAAAGCCTACAAATTCAGGCCTTTCTCTTTTCAGAGAGCTGGTTTTTCAGCCCACCACTTAGAGATTTCATACTAAGAGATTTAAAATGGCAGCCCAAGACATAACCCACTCCACATGCTTTTTGTTGTTGCTGTTGTTATAGTGGATTTTTGTTTTGTTTTTAATTGTTTTAATCTGAATGCATTTGCATAGGCAGGCAAGATCTGTATTTCCACAGTTGCTCCCCAGCTTTTTTTGGTCCTAACCCCTAGCCTGAGTCACACGTTGATATGGACACTTTTCCTAGAAGCCTGGCCTCGTAGACATTTATGTTTGTTTCTGTGGTTCCCAGTCTCCCTTCCCTCCTTTGTGTGGGGGCTGGAATGTCTCATCCAGAAAGTCCATGGCTTCTGCTCCTGCCCATGATGTTACAGGAATGGTGTTTGCCTCTGATGTTTTAGTGCAATGGTTTAAGAACAGCAGCCAATCTTCTTCTCTTGAAGACGAAGTCACACCAGGGCCTGGCATGGGTTGCGTTTTGCAGACGGTTGGCCTTATCCCCTGTGAGGATTTACTATTATTTGGAAATTAATGATGGCTCCATATTTTCAGAAGAGGGTGGGGAGCTGTGATTGATGAATCTCTCTTACCATCTGTTCATTTGCTTCCAGACACTGCTTTTCACAGCCTTAGAAATTAAGGAAAATTGGGTTAAATGATCACAAATTTTCTTCAAAGTCTCATTTTGGAGAAAAACAAAAGAAAGCATTTAAGCCTGACTAGCTCTTTTTCTGCAGGTCAATATGCTGCAGATTATAGACCAGGAAAAAAAATGGTAAAATGGGATTTTGTTTGGGTTTGTTTTTAATTAAGTCCTAAATCATGATTCCTTTGAATAATATGGAGAGTGACACTGGCTAGCCCTGAGACTTATTTGGTAAGTTTTGCAAATCTCTGCTGCTAGCAGGGAAAGGAGAGCAGGTAGGTACTTCCAAAGGAATTCCATTATATACAGTTGTCAGATGCCAACACCAGCCCAAATCAAGAAGTCTCTCTATTTCTAACTTCCTGCCCCCCCAGGAACGAAGCAGAGTATACTTGTGTGTCCCTGCTAGTAGAAAATCTTATGAATTTTGTCCTTAAAATTTATCTGAAAAAAACACCTCCCCACCCAGCCAGTTCTAGGGCCAACAATAACCATGATTTTATGCAATCTGAATACATGAAAGTTTCTAGTTTTATACATGAAGTTAAAGAAGATACTGATGATTCGCTTTGCATTAGGATTCTTGTAGAATTCTTTCAAGTAGTACATTCTTAAAGTGAATTCAAAATGACATCTGGTATTCAGAAATTAAATGTACACTCTACTTTTCAGGAGCATGTTTATTTTATAAAGCAGGGTAGACACCTGTATTTAATAGTCTTTACGTGGGAAGATTTTCTTACACGTAAATTTCTCTCTATTTGTTTAAAGGCCATTTTAGCAGATGATCTCTTAAGCAGGTAGAAAAATAACATTTGTTTTTACAGCACTTATATCTTATTTGAAAGGTATCAGATGTGCAGAGTTGAATTTACCAGACTCCTCCAATTACTGGCTCTGTCATCTCTGGTCCATTTAGGGCACCTCTCTTGTGCTACTAATTTGTTTACTTTCTTCTTCTTTCTTTTCCATTATGGTTTATGTCGTTCTCTGTGCTATACAGTAGGACCTTGAGTTTATCCCCTCCATGTATAATAGCTTATATCTGCCACCCCCAAACTCCCAGTCCGTCCCTCTCCCAAGCTCCTCCCCCTTGGCAACCACAAGTCTGTTTTCCACCTCTGAATCTGTTTCTGTTTTCATCTGTGTCATATTTTAGACTCCACATATAGGTGGTATCATATAGTGTTTGTCTTTCTCTTTCTGACTTACTTCACTTAGTATGAAATCTCTAGTTGCATCTGTGTTTCTGTAATGGCATTATTTTGTTCTTTTATGGCTGAGTAGTATTCCAGTGTGTGTGTGTGTGTGTATTATACTATAAATGTAATATGTAATATATATAATTATACTATATATAGTAGTATAATATATGTAGTATATATATATTACACACGTATGCATACCATATCTTCTTAATCCATTTGTCAGTGAACATTTAGGTTGTTCCCATGTTTTGGCTTTTGTGAATGGTGCTGCTGTGAACATAGGGGTGTATGGTCTTTTGAATTATAGTTTTGTCTGGATATATGTCCAGGAATGGGATCACTGCATTATATGGTAACTCTATCTGTAGTTTTCTGAGAAAACTCCATAGTGTTTTCCGTAGTGGCTATGCCAGCATCCATTCCCAACAGTGCAGGAGGGTTCCCTTTTTTCCACATCCCCTCTAGCATTTGTTATTTGTAGACTTTTTCGTGATGGCCATTCTGACCAGGTCCATTTGTGCTGTTGCAAATGGCAAAATTTTACTCTTTTGTATGGTTGAGTCATATTCCATTATGCATGTGTGTGTGTATGATACTACATATATGTGTATATATGCATATATGTGTATATATATATGTACACATACAAACACCATATCTTCTTTATCTGTGCATTTTTTGATAAACACTTAGGTTGTTTCTATGTCTTGGCTATTGTAAATAAAGGTGCTGTGAACATTGGGGTACATATATTTTTTCAACTCAGTGTTTTCATTTTCTTTGAATGATGCAGGCGGGGACTCTTTACCCCAACCCTAGAACAGCAGCTGAAATACCAAGTGGTCAAACTTTTGTTGAAATAATAAACAAACAAATCCTTAGGTAATCCCCAAGCTCGTCTTAATCAACAATCTCAACCTTCTCACTCCACTCTTTCCAGTGAATCCTTATTAGACTTAAATAATCAGTAGCAAAATATATGATTTTTTTTAAACTTACTTTCCCTAACTTTTCCCAGAGCGTATGATATAGTAGAATTACCTCAGTACAATAAAGGAGAGCAAGAGGAGGCAGTACTGCAGTCTGAATAATTGGATTTATGAATTTAGTCCTTGAGCTTTAATTGCAAGTACATCGTGTCCAAGGCCCAGGGCTAGGAATGCAACATTGAATATGATGCACCCCCATCCTCAAGACTGTGGATGGGAAAAACAGTAGAAGACACAGGTAACATAGTAAGTTGTGCTGAGTTTGGAAAAGCTCAGTAAGTCAAAGGGAAAATGAAAAATCTCTGTAGGCTAGGCCATGTGTAGGGGTGTATAAAGAGAGATGTGCCTAAGTTTCTTTTGTAAAGTTTTTAGCAATCTTATAATTTAAGTGTTCTTGGAATATTTATTACTAAATTATTATTATTAATTAGTCAGGATTATTAAGCATTCATTATAAAAGTCATTTCTAACGTTGGAAGCTGTGAAATAGACAAAGTTTAGATTTGGAGTGACTAAGTGCTTCAGAAAATATTCCAGTAGTTCTTTGCCTTTGACCCTCACCCATTAGGTCAATCTGAGATAGACAGACTCAGAGAGATGTGTGTGTCATGGCCTTTCATTTTTTAGGTTGTGTCAGATTCCCCAGAGTATGATGTGCTAGGATTTACTTAGCTAAAATGATCGTATTGCTGACCACTAAGCCCTTACCTGGTGAATATGCTTGCAAGGAATATGGAAAGGACATGCTGTTCTTTGCCTTAGTCCTACTGTTCCTTAAACATTCCCTTTTTTCTTAACTGAGTATTCTAACATCTCCTGATGGTCCAAAGCCACAGTTTAATAGTGTCCTATTAGAGGAAATTTTAATCTCTCGTTTTTAAGTTCCATTTGAGTGGTCTTAACTTGTTGCACAACATTGATGCTTTATGGCCAAAGCTTTTTTCTAAAAGTGAAGGAAACAACTAGGAGACTAGTGCTTTGGCTTTATAATGGACTCCACTTTCTAGTGAGGACACTAAAGCTTACAGAGGAGCTCATTCAAAGCCATGCAAGCAATAAGTGATAGGACTGGGTTAAAACTCAGGTTTCATTTAGTAAAAACTTTCATTCTTTGGAGAACCACTCATTTAAAAAAAAAAAAGTGGCAAATACATGACCCTAGGTACCCAAAGAGTAGATGAGTGAAAGTTTCTCTTTATAGAAATAACCCAAGTAATAACTAAAGGTGGAAATTATTGATTTTAAAATATAACAGATAGGGAAAACTGCATAAAATAAATGCTTTAATAAACTTTGTAAAGTCAACACTCTGTAGCTGTAACCCAGATCAAGAAATAGAAGTTTACTGAATACTTACAAGGGCTCTATATGCCCGTCTAAACCACAGTCTCCTCCACACCCCACAGAGTAAGCACTGTCCTCACTTTTATGGTAATGACCTCAGAGCTTTCCTATACAGCTTTACCACCTGTCTATATATCCCTAAACACTTTAGTTTTGCCCATTATTTTTATATGTCTGTGTTAACCTTTGGGTGACTCCTCTCCCTCCACATTTTTCTGTGCAATTTATTTGCTGAAGAAAACAAGTCACCCTTTAAAGTTCCCCATTATCTGGATTTTGCTGATTGCATCTCCATGGATCTACTGGATTGACCGTTAGGCTCAGTGTTTGGCAAGGCAACTGCACAGACGGTGTTGCGTTCTTCTCTCGGAGCTACGTGATGTGTGGTTGTTACCTTTTTGTGACATTAGCTGCCAACGATATTCATTACTTAAACCCATTAAATAACTAAGGTTGCAAAATAGTTATATCACTTTTTATTCATCACACCAAAGCTTGCATGTAGTCTTCTAAAGAGCCATATCACTTTGGGCAGGGAGACTTGTAAAGGAGTAGGGCTTTACTGATTGATCCCACAAGTATTTATCAAACAACCAACTCTGGTGGGTAGGCATTGGAGAAGTACTGTACCCAAAATGAGGCAATTATGGTACAAAGTAAAATGTGATAGGTGCTATATACAGTGTTATAAGAGTACGGAGGAGAGAGAGGGAGTTTATTTCTGGTTGAGATGTTAGCAAAAATTGAACAGGGCAGTAGCACTGAAGTTGAATCTTATAAATTGAATAATGCATGCTCTTTTAAAAAAACATTAATTCATATTGAATGAATATGCAGAACCCACGGCCTTAATAACTACCCACCCTTAACCCTTGTTTTCTAGTTTCTATCGCCCAACACCTGAAACATGAGTCATTGGTCATTTCTTAATAATCTTTCCTCAGTTCTTAGCCTCCGTAATCTCTGCCAAATTCACCACTGTTGAGTATCACCTTGAAACTCTTTTCTTTTGAACCATCAGGGAACCCTGATCTCCATCCTACCTTCCAACTGTCCCTTTAGTGTCCTTTGGCTGTTCTTTCCACCTCCATGGCCATGCCTTCTGGTCCTTCTCTCTCTGTTCCTTGCTTCAGCTTCACCCACCATCCCATGGGCTATTAACATTGAACCATCTATTGGATTCTTGCCCTGCAGGAGCCCCAGACATAAACTTCTGACTCACCGCTCATCATTTCTTTCAGGATGTCCATCTGTCACATCAAAATCTACATGCCCAAAATGGAACCTGCTTTCTGTCCTAAACCAAATCTTCCTCCCAGCCTTGCCAGTTCAACGAATAGCTCCTCCACTTTCCTGGTCTTGACTTAGAGTCTTTGACTCACCCCTAGCTACCCTGTGGATATATTTTCTGTCCCCAAATTGGACAGCTTCTGTTTTTTCCATGTCAAGATTACTGATGAGCTCTTTGGCAAAGTTCCCTGTGCAGGGCTTAAAATGGACCTTATCCAGACTCAGTGAGACAGTTCTCTGTGGTAGTTTAATTGGCCAAAATCCCCCCTCTTTCTCTGCTAGATCCTGTCACATCTGCCTCTCATTTGGTGATGGCATTCTCAGATTCCAGACAAATACTAGGTACTGTATACTGCCAGCTTAAGGCAATGAGTACCAGGGTAATTGTGGCCAGCAGTGCTATCTAATTAGCTTAAAGTGAGCAAAGTTGCAAATGCTTTCTCTTTGAAGGTGGCTGTCAAGCACAGAGAGTCCCACAGTGAGCCTCCAGGGCTTCTGTTCCTTACCCCATACTTATACTTGTCAGTTTTTGTTTTTTTTTTTCCTTGCTGAGGAAATGGCCTAAATTTTTTTTTTTTTAAAGAAAGATTTATTACAGGCATAGCAGCTGTTGTTTGTGCCTGGAGGTGAAGGCTTAGGTTGAATCAGCTTCATCCATTTATCCGTCTGTTTGTTCATTCAACAAGCATTATTGAAAGCTAACTTTGGTGCTTGATTTTGGTCAATCAGATGAATGGTATGGTTGCTGCCTCCAAGGAGCTCACTTTCTAGGTCATGGTTACACTACTTTTTTTCTTTTTTAAATTTAAGTTTCATTTTATATTGCAGCATAGTTGATATACAATGCTGAGTTAGTTTCAGAGGTACAGCAAAGTGATTCAGTTATATACATGTATCCATTATTTTTCAAATTCTTTTCCCATATAGGTCATTAAAAAATATTGAGTGGCGTTCCGTGTTGTACAGGTCATTACTGGTTATCTGTTTTATATGTAGTAGTGTGTATCTGTTAATCCCTAAACTCCTGATTTATCTCTCCCCTGCCTTTCCCCTTCAGTAACCCTAAGTTTGTTTTTGAAGTTATGAGTCTGTTTCTGTCTTGTAAATAAGTTAATTTGTCTTGCTTTTTTAAGATTCTTCGTGTCAGTGTTATCCTGTGATATTTGTCTTTCTCTGTCTGACTTCCCTTAGTACGATAATCTCTAGGTTTATATGGTTGTGTTACTTCTGTCTGCTTGCTTAATGTTTATTTGCTCTGAAGATCATTCATTCATTCATTCACTCACTCATTCATTCCTTTTCTAAGCTCCTCGCCTCCTATGTCATTAGCCACTATTCCTTTGTAGATGTTCCAGTGGCTTTTAGATTCCTTACTTGACCTTTACCACTGCGTTCAGCAGATTATTACTGAGTTCCAAACGAAATACAGGTGCTGTGCAAGAGCCTGAGAATATGGTGGTGAACCAGCAGCAAGATCTCAGCCCTGTTGGTCTTCTGTTAACATCACATGGGTTTCCATTCTGTCTTTGCCCCCTAGGAAATTATGTTCAAAAAGATACAACTGCTGTAACCGTGCTCAGTCTAAATTATTTTAGCTTTCTCTTGCTTCCAAGAAGGGGCATAAGTGGCATGAAAACTCCTTAAAGACAGGAGTTTGGTGTACTATTTCTATAGGAAAATCACTGCCCAGCTTGCCAAGCAGGATTCTTGTCTGGCAAATCGCAATCCTGATACCACACCACTGATGACAGCGTTGTAAACAACACGGCTATACAAAGAAGGCAGTCATCAGTGAGTACTGAATTCCATGTAATTTCTCTACCTTTGAGGACCTGTAGGAAAGGGGGGAGGGTGGCAAGAAGCTAACAGGAATTTTTTAAGTGCCGTGGCTAATCAAGAGTGTTGTTGTTGTCTTTTTTTTTTTTTCCTAAAGGTGCCTCTTAAATATATGCCCGTGTCCCCTTAAATCTGTCATGATAAAACATCTCATTTTAGGTGATGTATGACAAGGAAGCAATCACCGTTCATCAGAATGACACATTTCCATTTGCTTTATGGAAGCGAAGGCAGATGAAGGTCACGAGTAGGAAAACAAAGCAACTTGTGACTCGTGATGTTTGGGGTTTCTTTTGAAATTCATTTCCTTAGGAGGTTCACAATCCATCGTTTTCTTCTCTCAGCTTCATTCATCCAAATTGCCAGAAGACCTTGTCAGTGAAGGCGGAAATATTTTGTCTCCTCGCCTGAGTAGAGATATAGGTTAATTTGCTTTGGATTCCTTGACAAATGCAGGCCTTGCAGGTGTAAAATCTCAAAATTCCTGACCCCAGGTACTTCTTTAGGGGGCACCAACGCCATGCTCTCTGTGGTAAGATTTTACCTGCAAGGTTAACGTTCCAGTTGGGCGCAGCCTTGCCCATGGGAGTTGGGGAGAGGAGCAGACTGGAGGCTAATGCTTTGTGAGAAGCAGACTTCAACAGCATCTTTTCATCTCCCCTCTACATTTTAACACACTTAACTCTGTAGTGACCAGCAGTAAGTAGGGCCTGGGTAAAGCGTTACCTTTCTTGGCTCTCACCTTTCATAAAGGATCTCATTCTCCTGGGTTTGGTCTGTGGCTGGAGTGGAGGAGGTTGGTGGCACGTGTGACTCTTACAGCAGGCAAGCTTTGGGGCTCTTAAACGTAACTTCCTGGCCAAATGTGTGTAGAATGCCCTCAAAATCAATATGCTACCTCCTTGTGCTGTTGAATATTATCTGGCTGGTATGGTGTCCATCCCCAAAATTAAAATACAATTTCTGAAATAGAGAAAGTCTTGGCATTGGGAACCAAATACAAATCTCTTGGGAGGGATGTAAGTTTGTTTGTTTGTGTTTTGTTCTTTGTTTCTTTGTAGAGCTGCACCTGTGGCAGGTCGAAGTTCCTGGGCTAGGGGTCAAAATCAGCGCTGTGGTTTCCAGCCTGCGCCATAGCCACGGCAACGCAGGATGTGAGCTGCTTATTTGACCCATGCCAAAGCTTGTGGCAGCCCTGGATCCTTATCCCACAGAGCGAGGCCAGGGATCGAACCTGCGTCCTCATGGAGATTAGTCGGGTTCTTAACCCACTGAGCCACAAAAGGAACTCCCTGTTTGGACGTTTATTGGCTCTGAAGATCATTCCTTCATTCCCTTTCCGGGCTCTTCCTCTCCTATGTCATTAGCTTCTATCCCTTTGTAGATGTTTCAAGGGATGACCCTCTTCAAATGACAGATTTAGTCTTGGAATTGACCCAGGTCATTATGTCTCCAGTATTTTTTTTTTAATTTCGTGGGGTATAGTTGATTTACAATGTTTTATTAGTTTCAGGGGTACAACAAAGTGAATCAGTTATACACATACATATATCTATTCTTTTTTCAGATTCTTTTCCTATATGGGTTATTACAGAATATTGAGTACATTTTCCGGTGCTATTCAGTAGATCCTTGTTAGTTATCTATTCTGTATAGAGTAGTGTGTATATGTCAGTCCCAAACTCCTAATTTGTCTCTCCCCACACCCCATAGTTCCCCTTTGGTAACCATAGTTTGATTTTGAAATCGCCTCCAGTATTTTGAATTTGCAAATGTCATGATGCCTAGGTGTCTTGACATAATTTTATGACCTAGTATTCAGCTTGTCCAAAGGCTTTCCCGTCGTCATTATTGTCATCATCATTTAAACTGGAGAAGTTAAAGAATTTTTGGAGTTTCCTTGTGGAGCAGTAGGTTAAGGATCCAGCATTGTCACCACAGTGGCTTGGGTTGCTGCTGTGGCACGGGTTTGATCCCTGGCCCAGAAACTTCGCCATGCCACAGGTGTGGCTGAAAAAAGAAAAGAAAAGGAATTGTTAAACTGTGGGAGAAAAGTAGAGAAGGCACTGGATGCTGGAGAAATTCCCTGGTTGGCCAAGGGCAGGGCTGGTCCACGGTCATTAGAAAAACTTAGTAACAATCTCCAGGGACTCGGAGAGCTTGTTGTCTTGCAGAAACAAAGGTGGTGGCCTGGAATGGTTGCCTAGCTGCAAGACTTGAGGAAGATACTGCCTTCCTTAAGCTTTGCAAAAATCAAATGATAGCAGGCTTTTTCCTGGCACAAGCTGTGAGCACAAGTGCCAGTGGCTGAGGAACTTATGTGGTGGCTATTTGGGCTCTGCATAAAGCCAAGCTTTACAAACCCTGTCATTAGCAAGCCACTTGACAGAGACCCCACTTGGTGCAGCTTGATACTGGCTCTCCCACGAAGTGAGTTTCTTGCCCGTGCTCCTTTTGCTGTGGCAGAGCTCTGTAATCTACACTTACAATTTTCTTTTTATGTATTCCCTTCCCTGATGTTCTTTGGTCAGTCTTTTCTTTTTTTTTTTCTCCTAAGGAAACACTCCAAAGTTTGAATGTTCTCCAAATTGGCTATTCTTTTTCCAAGTATTAGGCCAAATTTGAAAGGAAATGGTGCTTCAATTACTGTTAAACTTCTTGGAACTGATTTTTCAGATAATACCAGAAACTCGGCTACGGAACTGATCAAAAATGAAAATCTCTGGATTAGTTAAGACCGTTTGCATTCGAGGTTAACATCATTGATTTGGTGGGAGGGAACAAAAGGTTGCTGGGGAGGGGTGATCTATAAAGTGTCCTATGAAACTCAAGGTCCCTAGTCCTTGGCCAGGTACCGGGTACTGATACCAGGAACTCAAAAGCACCAAGACAGGCATAAATCTGTCTTTTATTTATGCCTCTTGCAAAATGTCTGAGCTTTCTTCCCCCCCCCCCCCGCCTCCTTTTTCTGGAGAAAGACCATCTCTGGCCCACATACTCCGCATTTTTTTTTTTCTTTTTACTCAAGTGACCAGGCCAAACTGCACGAAAATGTTGTTGATTTCTGAGAATCAGTTTGACATTCAGTGAAGAAAGACTCTCATTGGTCCAGCGTGGTCATTTGTCTAATCTGGTGTGGTCAGAGGGGCTGGGCCATATTTGGTACAAACACAGTAGCTGGGAGCCCAGATCGGTGGACATGGGAAGCAATTGAGTTGAGGCAGGAAACCACCCAAAAGGGGTCCTCAACAAACACAGAATGATTGCACGTGACGTTTAGGATTGATCACACCTGGGGCACAGGCACTGACTTTCTAAAACAAGATATACAGCCTTTTGGTATTTTAGCAAGGCAGGCTTTTAAAAGAATATCCTTCTGTGAGCAGAGATTTTTTTTTTTTTAAAGATTCCTAAGGTGAATGACTGTCAAAAATGAATTTCTGACATCCCAACTGCCAATGCTTTTGATGTGCAAGTCAAGAGGTATCTTCATATAATACCTGGGATGTGTACAACAAGATCAGACTTGAGAAGGATAAAAGGAGCAAGACCTAGTCACGGATAAATGTAAGCCTGGAATGAATGGGAAGAAAGGCAGATCAAGCACAAAATGAGGAGTTGGCTGTGCTGAGAGCAACGCCTAAGAACTAGTGTTTGGGTTTTAAAGGTTGTGCTAAATAAAACAATGAAGGGAAGAAGAGTCTAAGAGAACCCGAAAGAAATATCATTTAGCTTTTAATGGTTACATCAGGCACAAGAAGATAAAAATGGAAGAGGATTTCTACCTCTTGAATATAACTGAAAATACCAACAGATGCTGGAGAAAGCATAACTTTGCTTAATCACTTTGGGCTTTTCTTTTTTCTCTCTAAAGAAAAAATAGCCTATGGAGGTTAGCACTAAATTGGCCATCATAGTCAAGGCTCCTTGAGTTGAAGGAACCTATCTACACCAGCTAAGAAAAGGTGGGGACAAGAATGCTACAAAGATCTCACATAACTGAAGGAGGGAAAACCAGCCAGTGCAGCCAGATCTCAGGAGAACAGAAAGAAAGATGCTAACCAAAAGGACTGCCCTCTCCTGGTCTCAGGGGAAAAGTTCTTTGACCTACTGGACCCAACTCTCCCTTTTTATAACAAATATTTTTAGAACATCCCTTTTCTTATCTTGGAAAGGACCTCATAGATAATTTCAAAATAAAATTAATATAGGGCCCTAGCTGAAAAATAAAAGATGAGAAGTTCCCCTCGTGGCTCAGCAGAAACAAATCTAATTAGTAACCATGAGGTTGTGGGTTTAATCCCTGGCCTTGCTCAGTGGGTTAAGGATCTGACATTGCCGTGAGCTGTGGTGTAGGTCACAGACACGGCTTGGATCCTGCGTTGCTGTGGCTGTGGCATGGGCCGGCAGCTGTAGCTCCGATTTGACCCCTAGTCCTGGGAACCTCCGTATACTGCAGGTATGGCCCTAAAAAGAAAAAATAAAGGAAAAAAGATGGTTAAACTAAAGTAATTTATTTAAAGCAAAAAGTAAGATATAGTTAAATGTCTAAATGTTTAGACAGAACAAAAAATAATGAAGCAGCAATGCCTTTGCACCTGTGTGTAGATTCACCACAAATGAACAACCTCTAATCTGAACTGATAAAGTCAGATTGTAGTGGAGATACAATTTTTCCCAAGGAGCAATTCTTTCAATTATTTATTGCACTATAACACATCAAAATTCAGCAGCCCCAAGCAATCATTGTATGATGTTCATGGATCTGGTAGGTCAGGAATTCAGAAAGAGCACAGCAAGAATGGCTCTTCCCAGCTCTGTGATATCAGTGGGGCCTCGGCTGGGAGGGCTCCAGTGGCTGGTTCTGGAACAGCTGAAACTAAAGGAATCACTTCCAAGATAACTATACATCATTCACTTCCCTGGCCTCTGGGCCCAGAGGTTGAAGACCGGGCTGCCTGCATGTGGTGATCCTGAATGACTGTCTCGGGGCGTTCAAACTGCTTATGTGGCGGTGAAGGCTCCTAGGACAAGGGTCCCAGCAGAAGTTGCAGCCTTTTATTGCTTAGCCTTGAAAGTCACGCAGCATCATTTCTGCCATAGTGTCAGTCAAAGCAGTTGTGTGGGGTGGGGAGCAGAAGGTAGGAAGGGTGCAAAGATCTAGATACCAC
Organism: Catagonus wagneri; assembly: GCA_004024745.2. NCBI lineage: Eukaryota > Metazoa > Chordata > Mammalia > Artiodactyla > Tayassuidae > Catagonus > Catagonus wagneri. The sequence continues at coordinate 5,142,211 of PVHT021183551.1, forward strand.
CTCCTGATGGAAGGACTAAAAAGGAATGCGGAGCCCTGTGTGAAACCACCCCAGTGACTGGCTCGTAGCGAATTTCCAACAAACCAAACTGTAGCCTTTATTGGAATTACACATTAATCGCCTTCCTGGGAAATTCAGCCTGTATTAAAAGCTTGTAAACAGTATGCGTGTATGTGTCATGTGGAGTCATATTCTAGGCTTGATCTTTATACACATCATCCAGCAGCACTTTTGAAGATTGTGTGGGACACAGTATGCTTCCTTGTATACAGTACTTCTGCACGTCACAGGATTCTGTGTATCCTTGGCCTGTGACCACTTAATGCCAGTACTGTCAGTATGGTCATTTATCTTCTCCTGCAGACCGACTCCCTCTGCTTACTCAGTAAATTGTTTGTGGACCAAGTGACATTCTCACACCCTAAAATCTACAAGTTTTTCAGTTTGTCCTTCCTGTTCATATGGGTTCAGATGATGATGATAATGATGGCAGTGATGATGATGACGATGTTTATATGGGTGACGATGACGATGATACTAATATTGGTGATGATAATGATGGTTGGGATGATGCTGATGATGCTGATGACAGTGACAGCAGAAGCTAACATCACCAAGAGCTTCCATTTCACCGGGGACTATGTAGTTACGCACCATCTCACTGTACACTGACAACAACCCTAAGGCGGGTATCAGTGTCTTTGTTTTCCAGATGAAACTAAGGCTTATTAGGAAGCTTAAATAACCTGTAAAAGATCACAAATCTAGTAACTGGGGAAGTGAGAGATACAGGGTTTCTCCCAGGGCTCTGGAAAGCTCCAGATGACGTTGGGACTTCATCCGATCAGCTTTGGCCCAAGGGAAGGAAGTGGTGTCCTGTCTGTAACTGGGAGCAGCTCCCTCTGAAGAGGGCTATGGGCAGGCAGGCACAATGATCAGCATCTCTGGCACAATGGACGGAAGGAAATGGAAATTCAAAACAGATGTGGGAATTGTAAAAGAACATTAGCCTGCTGTCCTATATCAGATGAATTATCTCCTAGACTCTCAGAGAAGATGGCAGAATCACTACCTATAATCTTTGGGAGTCCTGGAAAATAAAGCAAACATAGGTCTAATAATGAACAAAAGAAAGCAGATGGAGCTTTTAAACTTTAGCTTGATTAAAAAAAACAAAAACAAAAACAAAAAAACTCCAGATCATATTATAAGGGAAGTTATGCTGGTCTAGGCTGGCCAAGGAGACCAAGGAGGTCTCTGCATTGTTTTCTCCACAGAATTAGTTGGGTGAAGTATTCCTGTCTAGACCACCCTTTTTGTCTCCACTGGTCCACATTTCCAGAATTGCATTCTGGGTATTATCCATGTGACTCACAGGTACTTGCCAGTGGAAGAGCTTTAAAGATCTGGGATTTAATTGAAGGAAAATACAAAGCCTTAGAAATGCTTTATTGGTTTGCCTTCATTTAGCAAGAAAATCTTTTATAAGCTCTATTTGGTATGATCTTTAAAATGGGAAAAATAAAATTGTATCACGAACTGTAAAAAGACAAGAAAGAAAGATAGCTTACTGTTTCTTAATTCAATTGTAGCCAGCTGGATTTCTGTCTTAGCTTTAAAAAAAAACAAGAAAAAAAACTTATAAATGCTTTTTTGGCACATAACATATTCTGCTTTAGCGTTACATATCTGCTTTATAAAATTGTGTTTATAAAAATCTTTGGATACTTCTTGGAAATATAACAACATGTTTAGAAATAAGTGTTATCGTGGTGGTGTTCTCTGAATTAAAAAAAAAGCCTGAATATAACATATTTTATGCCCATGTAACATATTTTATGTAAAAATATGGTCATATTGGTGGGGATGCAAAAGATGAACAGATGTAGAGAAAATTCACATTCCTGTTTGCTTTCGGACCATTAATTCCACGGCAAACAATGTCTCTAATGTTTTGTGTTCTCCTTGGATAGTATTTTCATAGTGTATATGCATATCTTCTTTATACAAGAGCCTGCTAACGATGTCCTCAGCTGTGTCTTGATTGTCATTTGGGTCCTTTCAGACCCCAGCCCTGGACAGGAGTCAGAGTGCTTGAGGGATACCAACCTTAGTTTCTGAGATTTCTTGCCCTGGGGACTCTACTGTCATTATTAAGAAATATCCACACAGGGAGATGTTCTAAAAAACTGAGTGTCTCTCCAAGGAGCATTAGACTCTCAGGGATGCAGAAGGACCTCCTTGACTATGTAATACTCATCTCTAGCTTGTAACTGCCAATGCCGGTATAATATGCAAAATATTAAGAAAGGTCAAAGAGTAGATGAGAAAGAGCCTGTGGCAGCACCAGAAGACCTGGGTCTGAGTTCATGCCCTGCAGTCTCCTACAAGTTACTGAAGTCCTCAGTTGATCCATCGGTGAAGATGAAGAATTGAAAGTCCAGGAATTCTCACCCACTACCTGGTTATAATACTGGTAATATGTGTCCAGTGCACCAATCATGACTCAGAAACTGTTTTATCCACAGCCATGTCCTTAACATCTGGGTGAGTTAGGGCAGTGCTAGCTACTCTCCATAGATAATTAGCTAGATCTCACTGGCTTTGCATGTCAAGAGTTTATTTCTCGTGCATGTAAAGTCTAGCAGGTGTTTCTGTTATCCAGCAGATAGCTTTCCTCCAAGCAGTAGGACTCAGGGATCCAGGCTGCTCTTGTTTTGTGACCCTATAGTATTCAACACTTATTCCAAGGTTGCCAGCTTCAGGGAAGGGTCTGGAGGGTGGCTTGTGGGGGCTTTATATGGACCAGGCCTTTGAATGGCACATAGCACATTCATTCGTATTCCGTTGTTAGAACTCAAGGCTCATCAGCACATCTCACTGCAAGGAGGGGGCTGGGAAACGTAGTGTGGCTGAGTGCCCGGGAGGAAGAGGAAGTGGATGTGGTAAACATCATGGTGTCTTTGCCACAACCTCTTATCAGTGTTAGAGAACTGGTGCTGACACATCAGGTATCTCTTCTTAGAGTCAAAAACAATGAAGCTTGAAGTTTTAGGTAGTTTGGTGGTTGTGGGTATATGTGTATGTCTGTCTGTGGGTGGCTTGCAGGTATAACATTTCTATTAAACTTTTTCAAATACTGAAAATAGTTGCAGATTCTTGGGTGTTAGCTCTTGACAAAGCAGGTGGAAACACCACTCCTGTTGCTAGCACCTGATACCAGGGACGCAAAAACCCTATCCAACTCTCTGGGTTCTTAGGGATCCCTAGAAGCCAGCAACATCTCTTCCATTTCTGATATTCTGATATTCTGGCATTCTCTTTGAGTTGGCTGCTTACACAGGACTTTATTGCAGTTGATAAAGAACTGAGATACAAAGGTCCCCTTTTCACCGCATGATCTAAGACCTTTCTCTCTGGCCTAGAGGAATGTTGTATATCATCCTAAGTCCCTTGTGTACTCTTGCCAGATGTTCCTAATTGTTGCTTGTTTTTTTTTTTCTCTAATGTTACTGTTTTATTGATTTTATTTCATAGTATAGCTAGCTTAAACAATGAATTTTTAAATGAAAACAATTGAATATACTAATTTCTCAAGACTCACCTCAATTACAAAAAAAAGGTATGTGACAAGACAGTGATACCACATGCAAACGTGACCCCCACTTTTAGGGTAAGGAACCTTTATAAAAGATAAAGGAAAAAGGTAAAAGGATGAAGTTTCTTTCATACGTGGAATATTTTATTTTTTTCTGTAATTTTACCAGTGGGGTTTTAACACTGGTGTTCCACAAGAATCTCTACTTCTCTGGTCTCAGTATTCTCAGGTGTAAAATAACAACAGTGGTACCTGGTTGCTAATTCTGCACTGACTATTTGAAGATTACACAAAGTGAATTATAAAGCATACAGCAAAAGTGCCTGGCACATGGTGGTTGCCTACTCCAGAATTACCTCCTCACCTTTCTGACATGGTTGTTGGAATTGCAAAACCAAAATAGGCTGATTCTCTGCCTTAAGAGGTCCTACAGTCCAACAGAGAGGCAGGAACCTCTCTCTTGTTCGTATTTTTTTTTTTTTTTTTGTCTTTTTAGGGCCGCACCTGTGGCATATGGAGGTTCTCAGGCTAGGGATCGAATAGGAGCTGTAGACACTGGCCTACGCCACCACTACAGCTATGCCAGATCTGAGCTGTGTCTGCAGCCTACACCACAGTGTTGCTCATGGCAACACCAGATCTTTAACTCACTGAATGAGGCCAGGGATCGAACCTGCATCCTCATGGATACTAGTCAGATTCATTTCTGCTCAGCCGAGACGGGAACTCTACAGGTGGTGTTCTTAATAATATAAATGCAGCATCACTTTCCCAACTTACATGCTTTTAAATTTACTGGTCAGGAAGCCATCACAAAGTATCTTTTGTAGACAGATCCTTTCCCTGATTATTTTTCAAAAGGAGAAAATAAATTGAAGGTGTAATACCTGACCTTAGGAGCTTGGAAATCACACCCAAATGAAGACTGATAAAATTCCCAAGTAATTTAGAAGTTGAACTTGAAGATCTGGACAGCATGTGGGGGTGATGGGAGTCATGGCCGGTGTGGGTGGTACACAGAGAGCAAAGACAAGTTGGGATAAGCGTTGGTCCCTGGACAAAATGATACTTATGCCATATTTGGAAGGTGGTGGATGTGACTTAATGAAGCTAAAATAAAACTCCTGAAAAATTGCTTATGCTACCTTTCAGCAAAGAAGTATGGCCGTATGTATCAAGAGGCTTTAAAATGTGCATGGCTTTGGAGTCTAAGACTCAAACTCTGGAATTTTATCCTGTGGAAGGAATCCTCAAAATGGAAGAAGTTCCATTGTTGCTAGGATTATAAAATGGAGTAGTCACTTTTGGAAAATAGTCTGGTTGTTCCTCAAATGTTGAACATCTAGTTACATATAATAAACCATATATACACACACACACATACACACACACACACACACACACACACACACACACATCTCCCAGCAATTCCACTCATAGGTATATACCCTAGAAAGTTTAAAACACCAAAACTTGTGTATAAACATTCATAGGAGCTTTTTCATATTGTGAGCCACACGGGAAGTCCAATAGCAGCTTTATTCATAACAGCCAAAAAGTGAAAACACATAAATGTTTCCATCAACTGATGAATGGATCAGTAATGTGTGGTATATCCATACAATAGAATATTATTTAATCATAAAAAGAAAGAAGTACTATAACATGGATTATCCTTGAAAATATTATGAAAAGTAAAGGAAACCAGTCACAGAAGGCCACATATTGTATGGTGTCAATCATACAGAATGTCCAGAATAGGTCATCTATAGAGATAGAAAATAGGTTAGTGGCTGCCTGAGGATGGACATGTGGTTATGGAGAGTGACTGCTAGTGGGATTTCTTTGGGGGATGATAAAAATGTTCTAACATTTGACAGTGATGATGGTTGCACAACTCTGTGAGTATACTGAAAACCTCTGAAGTATATACTTCAGAAGGGTGAGTTTATGGTATATGAATTTTATCTCAATAAAGTATTATAAAAAATAGAAAACTTTTTATGCACAAAGATGAAATAGTGACTTTTTTCCTAAGAGTTCAAAATTGGAAGCCGTATATATATTTTGGCCACCAGTGAGGTAAGAAAATGATGTGGCCACCCAGGTGGACTCTGAGGCATCCATTTAAACAATTGTTCACTCAGATCCAAGAGTCCTTGCTGGCTTTAATGCTGGAAACAGCCCTGTCCATAATGACCTAGTCTCTTTCTGAGCATCTTTTCACCATTTCATATGGACCCAGGACAGTTTCCTGGGTTTTGCTGTGTTTTGCATTGTTTTCACTTGGTGTCATCCCTCTGTTGCCTCAGATTGTCCCTTCAATGGGGAAAACTCTCCTGTCATCACTATTTTATCCTTGGGAGAAAAGATGTCTACGTAATCTCGTTCTAAAAAGTAGCATGGAAACTTCCTCTTAATTTCCCAGAATACAGTGGTGTATTAGTTTCCTGGAGCTGCCATAACAAAGTACCACAGACTGAGTGGTTTAGACAACAGAAAGTTATTGTCTCATAGCTCTGGAGGTTGGAAATCCAAGATCAAGGTGTCAGCAGAGTTGGGGTCTACAGGTGTGTCTTCTCCCTGCGTCTTCATGTGGTCTTCCTTCCATATGTGTCTGTGTCCTCTTCTTATAAGGGCACCAGTCATGTTGGATTAAGGCCCACACTAATGACTTCATGCTACCTTAATCACCTCTTTAACGGCATCTCCAAATACAGCCATATTCTGAAGTTCTCGGGATTAAGGCTTCAACATATGAACCTGGCAGTTGGGGACACAATTCAGCCTATAGTAGGCAGAGATAAAATTCCACTTTTAAAAGATAATTTTAGCGGGATGGTTATTTTTTTAATTTAAGTATAGTTGATTTACAGTGTTGTGCCAATGTCTATTGTACAGCAAAGTGACCCAGCCATATACAGATATACATTCCCTTTCTTATAATATTTTTCATCATGGTCTATCCCAGGAGACTGGGTATAGTTACCTGTGCTATACAGTAGGACCCCATTGCTTATCCATTCTAAATGGAATAGTTTGCATCTGCTAACCCCAGTCCATCCCACTCCCTGTTGGCAACCACAAGGCTGTTCTCTATGTCTGGCGAGTCGGTTTCTGTTTTGTAGATGGGTTCATTTGTGCTATATTTTATTTTTATTTATTTATTTTTGTTTTTCCATTATAGCTGGTTTACAGATTTCTGTCAGTTTTCCAACTGCACAGCGTGGTGACCTGGTTACACATACATACATGGATTCATCACAAGTGATTAGACATAGTTCCCGGTGCTATACAGCAGGATCTCCTTGCTTTTCCATACCAGAGGCAGTAGTCTACAACTGTTAACCCCAGACTGCCATACCATCCCACACCCTCCAACACCCTCTTGGCAACCACAAGTCTGTTCTCCAAGTCTGTGATTTTCTTTTCTGTAGAAAGGTTCATTTGTGCAGTATATTAGATTACAGATATAAGTGATGTCATATGATATCATTGTCTTTCTCCTTCTGACTTACTTCACTCAGTATGAGGGTCTCTAATTCCATCCATGTTGCTGCAAATGGCATTATTTTATTCTTTTTTATGGCTGAGTAGTATTCCATTGTGTGTATATACCACATCTTCCTAATCCAGTCATCTGTCGATGGACATTTGGATTGTTTCCATGTCTTGGCTATTGTGAATAGTGCTGCAGTGAACATGCATGTGCAAGTGTCTTTTTCAAGGAAAGTTTTGTCTGGATATATGCCCAAGAATGGGATTGCTGGGTCATATGGTAGTTCTATGTAGTTTTCTAAGGTACCTCCATACTGTTTTCCAGAGGGTTGCATCAGCTTACATTCCCACCAACAGTGCAGACGGGTTCCCTTTTCTCCACACCCCCTCCAGCAATTGTTGTTTGTGGACTTGTTAATGATGGCCATTCTGACTGGTGTGAGGGGGTATCTCATGGTAGTTTTGATTTGCATTTCTCTAATCATCAGTGATGTTGAGCATTTTTTCATGTGCATGTTGGCCATCTGCACATCTTCTTTGGAGAAATGTCTATTCAGGTCCTTTGCCCATTTTTCAGTTGGGTTGTTGACTTTTTTGCTGTTGTTTAAGTTTGTTTATTTTAGAGATTAAGCCCTTGTCAATTGCATCATTTGACGCTCTTTTCTTCCATTCTGTAAGTTGTCTTTGTGTTTTCTTTTTTGCATTTGTGCCATATTTTAGATTCCATTTATAAGGGATATTATATGGAATTTGTCTTTAAGACTTTACTTAGTATGAGAATCTAGTTGCATCTGTGTTGCTGCAAATGGCGTTATTTCATTCTAAAAGATAATTTCTTAAGATTTAGATAAAATGGGTAAAAAAGTACTGTATAGGTGATAATTTGCCCTTCCTACCCTGTGCCAGACCAATCCCAGTGATTTTAGGCTGCAGTTCCTGCCTGACTCTCTTTTGCCTTCCAGTGGTTTTCTCTGGGGAAGGGAGATGTGGAGAGCCCTCAGCAGTAAAGACCTAAAGCCTACGGGTCTTCCTTTGACTGTGAATAAAGACCCAACCTTCTCCCAGATCCCAAGAGAGAAGGAAGAACTCCCCTCACCCTCTTCCTAGTTCAAGATTTGCCCCTTGAGTCTCCACTGGGACTGACTTCCTCTGAGGATAACCAAGAGGTCCCCCTTCCATGAGAGCATAGCTGTGCTCAGCAGTATCCCCAAGTGTAGGTGACCTGATGTGTGGGATGCAAACTCACTAGCAAACACCTTGCTCAGCTCCATCCAGCCCCCTTCCAGGTACTTCTCCTCAAGGGTTCAGCAGTCTGGGGCTGAGTCTCAGCCACTATTGTATTTTATAATGAATATCAACAAAAGAAGTGTTATTAAAATAAAGTAAAAGGAACAAAATAACCAAAAACATATAAACAACAAAATAAACTAATCAGTGGGGGAAGTATCTGAATTTAAACACACCAGGGGTCATCAGAAACTACTTTTTTGGATTTGCTGTGTTTCCCTTACTGGGTTAGCAGTGGGTGGGATTTTTTTTTTTTTTTTGGTCTTTTTAGGGCCGCACCTGTGGCATATGGAGGTTCCCAGGCTGGCTAAGGGTCAAATCAGAGCTGCATCCACTGGCCTACACCACAGCCACAGCAACTCGGGATCTGAGCCTCATCTGCGACCTACACCACAACTCACGGCAATGCTGAATCCTTAACCCACTGAGCGAGGCCAGGGATCGAACCTGCGTCCTCATGGATGCTAGTCACGTTCATTACTGTTGAGCCACAATGGGAACTCTGGGTGGGAACCTCTTAAAGATTCTTTTTTAGAAGAGAGGGAGTGGGGATGCAAACACGTTCAGAGAAATTTAACGTCTCACCCACCGATCTTCAGGACCTGTTCCTCTTCCTACAATGAAAACTGGGGTCAGGAGAGAAGAAACAGAGAGGAGGGAATGTTAATGAAGCTCTGGAGTGATGGGAACTGAAGGGCCAGTGTATTTTCCCATTAACATGATCGTCAGCTAAGGAGCGAGCCAGGCCCAGAGAGCTCCTGAGTACCAATTGCTTAGGAAACTAATTGCAGAGAGCTCTGATCTTTTGCTTTAAATCATTTCCAGTCCCAGGAAATCATTTCAGGCTTTTTCTGGTCTCTGGCCTCTTTCATTTCCAAATGCATTTGGAGAGCTCAGTTTGCAAAAACTTTGCTCTGAATATTTTTAATTTAGCAATGCCTTCTCCACGGCCGTGAGTGAGGAGACTCTGTTGCAAGGCAGCATAAATCAGCCATGAAAGTGCTCTAGTAAATGACTGTAGAATAGATTGGTGTAATCAATATAGTAAAATAATTCAAACAGATAATCCATTCAACAAACATTTATTAAGTACCTACTAAGTGTGAGGCCGTGGGGTGACGAAGATGAACACTGTATCCTGGGCTTTACGCTACCCTCTGGTAGCTCATGATTGATTAAGCCAGAACCACAGGTGACGTGAACTCTGTAGGGTCTGGAAGAACATCTGTGATGAGGCAAGAGGAGCCTAGATGGGAATCCGGCTGTGCCACATACAAGCTGCCTGGCCCTGGCTGTGGGAATAAATCGTGCCTCAAACAGTTCTTTTTTCCAGCTTAGAAAGTTGGACCCTGAGCTCATTAATTTTCCGCCTTCCTTCTTTTCTGATGTGCAGAGTTAAGGCTCTACCTTTCTCTATTTGGCAGCCTCTAAATTTTTAAAAAATAATATATTTAAAAAATAATATATTATCAGCATCATCGAGATATGTTTCACATAGCACACAATGCACCCCTTTTGAAGTGTGCAGGTCAGTGGCGTTGAGTATATTCACAGAGCCATGTGCTTTGCACTATAGCTGCATCGAGCCATTTTGGAGATTAAATGAGTTTCTGGACTCAGGGCAGGACACTTAGATATTTTTCTACCTGTGCTTATTGTTTTTGCTGCTGCAGTTGGTGCTGGGGCTTGTATCACGGAAGGTGGGAAGAAACGGGGTGGTGGAGCCAAGCGTGTGGGGAAAGAAGCATGGGGCCCCACCGCCTGGGTATCCTTACCAGATGGGAGTGACAGACTGTCTGTCCTAGCAGCAAGTGGATTCTTTTCCAGCCCCAGGATCAAGCCAACCAAAATGACTTGATAGGAGTCATTTGGGACTAGTTTCAGTGGGTTAAATTCAAAATTGCGTATCATTAGGCCTGGCGGCCACACACCAACGTGTTAACAAACAAACAAGCAGCAACATACTTCTGAGAAGGCAATAGTTAAGCTAAATTTAAGCTCTTCTTAGCCCTTATGGCTGGAGCCCATGGGAGACCAGACATCCCTCTGGATGCTTCTCATTTGCTAAAGCAGTACAGCTGGCCCGCGCAGGGTGTGTGGCCAAGCACTGCAGCCGTATTTCACACCAAATGGACTGCTCTGTTTGGGGTATTGCAGTCCTGATGGGAAGAGGATGGCAGGTCTGGACTCTTCCAATTTCAGCATTATTTTTAGAGTGTTTATATGTGTCTAAATTGCCAGCACAAACACCAGTCCTGCATTTGTTACCCTGGGCAGAGGAACAGTGCAACATCAAAGCTGACCATTTCCTTTCAAATGGCACACAAGCTCTTGAAGTTGTCACTTTTGCAAACACCCAGGCAGCAGAGGACTTTGGGATTTTGATTACTTTCATGTTGGATGAAAACTTTGACAGTGATTTCATAGATTCTCTAGCAATTTCAAATCAATGGTTCTCTCTCTTCCTCTCTTTCTGGCACTGAATGGCTGAACTGTGTGTTCTCCAACCTCAAAAAATTAAAAAAAAAAACAAAAACTAAGCCAAAAGCTCCTTACTTTCAGTAAATCATGCTTTTGTTTTTTGCTTCAACCTGGCATTTGGTCGTATGCTTTAATGGACAAGGATGTACAGAGATGATACCTTGACTCTTGTTTTCGGCAAAATAGAGATTTTTAATCATTTTTGTTCTCCATGCTGTCACCCCAGAAGTCTTCTAGGAGGCCCGTTCATATTTTCTGTGTTGTTGCTGTCAGCTCTCTGAGCACTCAGAGCTGGGGTACCTGAAATCTAAAAAAGAAAAGAGTTTGAATTGACTTCATTTTTTTTTTTCTTAGTGAATTACAAACATAAGTTGGAGTTCTTTAGACCATTCTTTAGACCAACTGAGGGCAGTTTTTTCCTTTAGGGGACATTTGCTGGAGACACTTTTGGTTGTTACAACCAACCAAAAATGGGTAGTGGAAGTGGTGCAGGTTATTTGGCATCTAGTGGGTAGAGACCAAGGATGCTGCTCAACATGATACAGTGCACGGACAGCAACTCCCCCAAACCCAACAATGAATCCTCTGGTCCCAAATGGCAACACTGCTTAGGTTAAGATGGGATTGCATGTCTACTGGGGATGACACTGATGGGCACTTGGGCCAGTGGCAGTGATTGTCACCTTGCTATCCATTGTCTCTGAGCCTTACCCCATTAGACTTGATCTCCTAGACAGGCAGTATGGTCCAGTGATCAGAGTGTGTGCTTTGAATCTGAGAGGCATGGACCTGGGCTCAAGGAGAACAGGGATGAAAGGCATAGATCCTAGTTGTTTCTGTGCACATACAGCAGCAAAGAGGAAATGAAGATCGGGAAGACAGAGGAAACATCTGGGCAAAACAACTCCCTGGTACGGGGACCTCCCATGCCAGTGGTACACTTCTGTGTGGTTAAACAAGGATGGTCACGCTGCCTTGGGGCACCATCCTCCAAGCAGATGCAGTCCCCACTAGGTTCACAGGATGGAGGCAGGGCACCGCCCTCCACTTCCACCAGGCAGTTGCAAGAGGGGGACCTACTTGGTCCCTCTTTTTGCTTCTCATGGGGTTTCAGGGAGGGGTAGTGGCAGTCAGCCCAGGATGAGATATCTGCCTGCCCCAAGGAGCCCATAACAAAGGAGTAACCAGGCTCTGGCGGACCCACCCCTCCCCAACACTACCGCTAAGACCCCTAGTGCTACTGCAAGAACCTGCTTCATCAGCAGTCACAAGCTTGACCACCATGTAAGGCTGTCCTTCTTCAGTCTGGAGGTCCACATCTCTTGGGCCTATTGTCCACATTTGGGATCTCAAAATTCCTTCTGGGCCATAGCATGCCATCTCATTTTATCTATGCCTATGCTAGAGGTAATGAACTCTCTCAAAGGAGCCAGTTTTGCAGGAATGAGGCATACTCCATTTCTCTTGACTGAGGGACGATTTCATGGGTGAGAAGTGCCATGGATTGCCACTTCATGAGTTCACATCCCAGCTCCACCATGACTGAGGTACAACCTACCGCGAGCTTTTTTTTTTTTTTTCTCTGAGACTTCATTGTCTCATCTGTAAAGCAGGCATCACAGTGGTACCCCCTCGTAAGATGGGTATGGAAGTTAAGTGATACCATAAATGTCAGGTGCTTAATCCAAGCCCTAGCTAAATGTAGGAGGCTACAAAGGATATTGTGTTAGGTCCCATCACACCCATCTCATCTGTCGACTGCCCCAGCAACCTTGGGCCAGGTGACCTTGTTACCCTCCTCGTTTGGCAACTACAGACAGCAATACCCAGCAATTCTCAGAAGTGAAGAAATGATACAATAGCCCAGGCCTCTTGTTCCTACTATGCTCTGGCTTCCACTACCTACCTCTGCTGCCTCTTCAAAGCTGTGACTGCTCTGTGATCTGGCAATCCTTCTCCTGGTTATATATCCAAAAAATTGAAATTGGGAACTCAAAGAGACAGCTGCACTTCCAGGTGGATTGCAATCCTGTTCACTATAGTCAAGAGATGAAAACAGCCTAAGTGTCCATTAATTGATGAATAGATAAAGATAATGGGGACGTCCATACAATGATTATTCAGCTTTACAAAGAAGGAAATCCTGCCATTTGAGATGACATGGATGAACCTGATGGATATTAAGTAAAATAGGCCAATCACAAGACAATTCCTGCATGATTTCACTTTTATGAAGCTTCTAAAATAGTCAAACTTACAGAGGCAGAGAATACAGTAATGGTTACCAGGGGCTGGGGAGAGGCAGAAGTGGGCAGTTGCTTTTCAATGGGTATAAGTTTGCGTTATGCAAGATGACTAAGTTCCGGGAGATCTGCTGCTGTACAACACGGTGCTAGAGTTAATATGGCATTACGCACTTCAGGATTTGCTAAAAGGGTAGCTCTCGTGTTAAGTATTCTTATCACAAAACAAAACAAAACCTAAAACCAAAGGGACACAGGAAAACTCTGAGAGTGCTTCCTATGCCTATTGCCTTGATTGTTGCGATGGTATTGTGGGTGTCTGCATTTGTCCAAACTCATCAAATTGTACACACTACGTATGTGTCTGTCTTTGTATATCAACTGAACTTCAATAAGCTGTTGTTGTTGTTGTTCTTTTAAAGAGCGGTTAGGTGGTTGTCCCATCCATTGACTCCAAGGGCACTAGAAGCCCTGGCCCCCCTTCTTAGTCTTTCTTCTTCATCTTCTCCTGGTGCCGAGGAGCCCATGTTGTCTCTTGAGGATTTCAGCACTGAAGGCAACTCTTAAATGCAATCCTTTTTGGAAGACAGAGGCAGACTCAGAATGATGATGATGGTAGTGATCGTGATGGTAATAGCAGTTGTTAATGAAACTAGTTAGCACTCACTCCTTCACCAGGTTGTTCTTCCATATCTCCTGTCAGCCAGCAGAGGTGGGCTACACTCCCATGCTTTAGCTCACTGAATCCTTCTACTCCGTGTGTATTTGGGGTGAGGGACGGTGGTATTGTCTCCCTTCCTATTTTACAGATGAGGAAAGAGAGGCTCAGAGAGGGATTTGCTCAGGACCCTAACGGGGAGTGGTGTTCTGGAAGCAAGAAAGAACTGAAGTGGGTTCGGGAAGAAATTTCAAATTCTTGCCAAGATTCAGAAGATAGAAGAAGTGGCTTTTCATAATGCCTGTCTTTTCAAAGAGATCCAACTTTTTAAAAACGTGGTATGATGTTTGCTTTTTATTCTCCATCTGCTCTGACCCACTCTGGCTCCGAAGTGTGCCAGACCTCCTTCCTTGTATATAAAAATACGGGGCTCTTACATTAAGCAGCTGCAGGGGAGCCACGGGGCTGTTTGCACAAGTTGTTTCCCTGATCTGACTCTACCCTGTTCTCTGACCTCTTGCTCCTTGCGGCATTACCCTCATGATGCTTCCCAGAAAGTGTGGCCTGAGCTCACATTTTTCCTTTGGCAAAAAGGATGCAGATCCTCTCTGAGGTTATGTCATATTCCTACACTTAAAATTTATTTTAAGTAGAGGAGAAGGAAGTAAATCCAAAAATTGTAAACTGTCCGAGAGGAGAATTACACAGATAAACAGTACCTCGGCTTGTAGCTGCCACTTGTAAAAAATGGTAACAGATGGGGGGGGGGGAACCATGAAAATCACTGTGTGAAGCCAGAGGGCAGATTCAGAGAGGTTGTCTGGGGTTTTCTTAGGGGGAATCCCAGCCCTTGTAAAATAGAACTCCCATGAGAATCACCTTCCAGCATATGTGCTCACCACTTCTCAAGGAGGGAGAGAAAGAAAACCCCTGAAAAAAATTGTATGTTTTACTCAAACAACAAATATTTACTGAGTGCCCACTCTGTGCCAGCTGGGACTATAGCAGTGCCTTCTTCCTCCACACCACCCTGGCCACCATACACACACTGAGATTCTGTTTTCTGTTTGGTTCCCTTGTTTGAAATTATTTCCTCTCTTGGGCTGCCTCCAGAAACTCAGTTTCTTTCTCTTTGAGCACAAATTCACCCTCTCTCCTGTCACAGCACCTGCAAACCCTGAAGAGTCATTAAAGCACCTCTACTGACCTGCTGATTCCTAGGCAGGTCCTGCCCTTGCCCACAGGCAGAAGGTAAATTGTACCTGTGTTTTCTCCACCCCCCACTGCATTTCTGGGAGGGGAGAGGGAGGAGAGAACAGAGTCCTTTATTACAACATCGACCAAAAAATTATCCTCCTCTGATTTAGAACATAAAAGCAGCCATGCTGGGTCTTGGTTTTTCATAGCGCTTCTTTACACAAATACTCATCCAGGTGAAGCTGAGAGAGCAGAAACCACAGAAGCCTTGTTAGGAATTTGCATGTAGTAAACAAGGCTGTATCATTGTGCACTTAGAAATTGGTTAAGAGAGTCGCTCTTGTGTTAAGTGTTCTTATAAAAAGTGAGATCCTGCTGTATAACGCAGGCAACTATATCTAGTTACTTGTGATGGAACATGATGGGGGATAATGTGAGAAAAAGAATGTATATATATATATGTGTGTGTGTGTGACTGGGTCACTTTGCTGTACAGTAGAAAATTGACAGAACACTGTAAACCAACTATAATGGAAAAAATAAAAATCATTTAAAAAATAAAAACAAGCAAACAAATAACTTAATAGAATGTGCTGGCTCTCGAACCAGTTTGTAAAGGAGTGTGTCTGCAGTGGTTGCTAGGGGCAACCTTATTTATCTCTGGGTACATTTAAGATAAGGTCTGTGCTCCAAGACTGGGCAGAGGAGTTTCTAATCTCACTCGGAGGAGAATGGGGGAAAATATGTAATTAAGCATTTTTTCAGACTGGATGGATGACATCCATCCTGACATCCTCATGTTGCAGAGGGCAACCTAGTTTACCCATGACCAGAAACCACACAGCCACCCCCAGAACCCAGGAAAACCAGGGTTTCCTGACCCAGGACGCAGTCCCAGATAGACGTGTAGAATTGAGTTTACCAATTTGGCACAGTCAGTCTACGTTCACTGTTAAAATAGGGGAAACAGAATCATGCACAATGACCTGCAGTGTGGTCACTAGCAAACAAGATGAGCTCCTGGGGCATCATCGCATTCTTTTGGTTCCTTGAGCACTCCCAGATACTCCTGCTTTAAGACCCATCTGCCTCACTGCTCCCTCCTCTTGGAATATTTTCTCTCTGGGGCTTTGAGTGCCTGGCTTCCTCTTCTCATTCAGGTCTTGCTCAGATGACACTTTTTCAGAGAATCCACCTCTGGCCACTTGATTTAAAGAAGCAAGCTGCCTTCCTGGCCCCACAGGGACTCTCTAGCCCATCATTCTATTTACCTGTTTCATTATCTATTTCACCATCTGAACTGAACTTCCTTTTTCCATCTATCCTGTGACCTCTTCATGTGATAACTACTGAAGGCTTACTATGTGCCATGCACTATTCAAAGTTCTAGAGCTACAGCCGGGAGTGAAACAGACCCAAATCCCTGCCTTCCCGGAGCTGACAAAGTGAACATGTTCAATATGACATAAAGAGGGTAGGCCGTGCACAGGGTCCTGAAAGCAGGGAAGGGGGAGGGAGTGCTGGTGTGGGGTGGCTGCAGCTTTTAAGTGGGGGTAGGGGTGGGGACAGTGAAGGTCTCCCTGAGAATGAGGGTTGTGGAGGGATTAGGGGAAGAAGAGCATTCTAGGCAGAGAGAAGAGCATGTGCAAAGGTCCTAAGGAGTCTGTGTGAGAGGATTGGTAGAAAATGGAGAAGCCAGAGTGCCTGGAGTAAGGTGAGCAAGTAGGGATGTCAGATAAACAGGTGGAACAGAGGTGAGTGCAAATGACAAAAGGCCTTGTAAGGCGTGGACGATTTTGACTTTTATTCCAAACGATATGGAGGCCTTGGAGCATTTTGGACAGAGAAGTGACATGATTGGGCTTGTGCCTGAAAAGGTCCATTCTGGCTGCAGGAAGACAAGGGCAGAAGAATGATTAGGAGGTCCTGACCTTTACCTGGGCAAGAGAGGAGGAAGGCAGGGGTTGGGTTGGTAGCATGCACATGCATGCATACACGAGCGCACACACACACTCATGCAAGTGAACTTATGCTTGTGTATTCCGTTCCACTGCTGTGTTCCTTGCTCAACAATATGTCATCTGCATCTTTCCATATCAATAAATATGGAGCTATATCATAATTTCAATGTGTTCAGATTAGTCTCTCGCATGGTTGTACCATAATTTATCTAGCCGGTCTTGAATTAAACACTTCAGCAGTTCCACATTTTTCACAGTGATAAACAATCCTGCATTAAACATTCTTGACTGTATATACCCCTGAGCACTCACTTGTCCAAGTATTTCTTTGAGAGAGTCCTAGATGGAATCACTGGTTCAAAGTCTGTCAATAGATGAGGACTTTTCATCCACGTCGGCAAGCGGCCTGGAAGGGAAGGTGACCTAAGCATGTCCCACTAGCACTGTGCCTATCCCTTCACCCACCCATCTCCAATTTTAGTTATTATCACCTTTTTTATTCTTTGTTAATCCCATACATTAAAATTTGGTGTTTTTGTTCTTGTAATTTATTGCCATTTCATGGTTTTGCCCATGTGTTATTTGGGCTATTTGGACTTTTAAAAATTCATTTCTAAGAGAACTTAGTATATTCAAGACATATTGTCATCAATGTTGCAAATTCTAAGGGTGTTTCCATATAACCCTTTTGTTTTTTGCTTTAGAAATTATCAAGTATTACCTGCATATAAGACAGATAATGTACTTTTGAGAGGTATACGATGTAATAAAGCAGACTCTGGTTTGCTCATCACCCATCTTGAGGAATGGGACGTTTCCAATAACCCAGTTATATACCCTTTTCTCTCCCAGCCAAGCTAATCACTCACCTGAACTTGATGGAGATGACTCCCTGACTGTTCTTCATGGTTTTAGCTGACTCTTCGGTCTTCCCAAACATCATGATTTTAGTCTTACAAGGTTTTGCACTTTACGTAAATAGATCACACTGCATGTATTCATTCGTGATCCACTTTTTTTCAAACACTGTTACATGTCTTTGTTTTCGACACCTGCAGTTCACCTAGTTTCATGGTGGCTGAGTAATTAGGTTTGATTTCACACCCTTGACGCATACATTCTTTCTCGGCTATGCATGTGGGCTCTTTCTGGTGCTGCTGTGAGCCTTGTGCTCATCCTGCCCAGTGCAGCTGTGCAAAAGTTTCTTTAAAAGTGAGATTCCCGAGTCCCAAGGAATGCATATCTTAAAGTCTACTAGCTCTTGCTAAATTGTTTTCCGAAGTCATTTTCACCAATTTATATTCTGGTAAGAATATATGAGACTTCTGATTTGTCCACATCTTTGCCAAGACATATTACTGTCACACTTTCAATGTTTTCCTAAATTGGTGCACATGAAATGGCAGTAGACAAGGAACATTTTTTATTAAAAAAAAAAAGACTCTTAGAAGATGTAGCTAGATGAGAAATTATGGGTTTTTAAAATACTTATGTGTTCGTTGTTTTAGTGCTCCTGTCATATTAAGGAAAACTAATGCTTTTATTTAGATGGAAATGATCAGAACTTTTATTAGATGCTGAGGTAATTTTGAAAGCCATAGGAACAGACTGTCAGGGTTGGGGGGGAACAATTTGCAGGAAGAGAGATGCCATTAAAAAGTTTAACACTTTCCTCTTTGGTGGTTGTAGATAAGATCAGTGTTAGAATGCATTATCAAAAATTCCTGAATGAATTTTCTTTGGACCAACATTTTAAAACATTAATTTGTGGAGTTCCCTGATGGCTCAGCAGGTTAAGGATCTGGCACTGCTTTGGCTCAGGTCGATGCTGTGGCATGGGCATGACCCCTGGCCCAGAATTTTTTGCATGCCATGGATGTGGCCAAAAAACCACAACATTCATTTGCTTTGATACTAAAGGACCTATGTCAGTAGATAAAGAGATGTGTTACCTTGTGTTCTAGGACGTATTGCTCCTTGATAAATATCTATAAAAAGAAACATGTGAGTCGTAGATTTAGTTTAGATTCTTTATATGTAGATTTCCTTGACAATAGTTTTACTTGCATTTGTGACAGGTTCAGGAACAGTGAAAGTGCTCAGCGTTCCTCTAAAGCATTTCAGAACAACTGCTCACCTTTGTTTTTGTTTTTTTCTTGGTGATAATCCCCCTTCATGTTAACATGGCAAACATCTGGCTCATGTGTGAGGGGAACCAGTTGTGCTCATACTGCACATTTCAGCTGAGAAGCATGGAGCCTGCTGACAAAATGCATAAGCTAATTAGGCGTGAACTAACGCAATTGGTTCTTGTTTCTGCAAATGTAAAATGCCATTCTCAGTCTATTGTGTTTTTTTCCCAGCTCTAAAAGTATCACAAATTAGTCTATTTGGGAAGCCAGAGATTTCCCTGGCAGAGGTTGACTGCACAGATGCTCCTGGGTTCATGACCACCATATGCAAGCCTTCCTGAACACCACTTGGGGCTTTATGTTTGGAACGCTATGGGGAAGGAATTCATGGGAATTCCAGATAGGAGACATGGGTTCTACAAATGAGTTGTGTGACTTTGAACATTGTACTTCCCTTTCTGGGCTGTTGTTTTCTCATTTGCAAAGTGAGGGGGTTGGACATTTTCACTAAATAAGTATTTTTCTTAGCATCTTCTGTATGCCAGGGGCCAAAATAGTAATTGTAATAACAAAAAGCATGATTCGCACTCCTTAGGATGTACACAATTTATAGAAGAGGGGCACAGAAGACTGAGACGATTTCAATTTGGGGAGGCAAGCAGAGGTATGAATGCAGCAGAGCCAAATGTCCCCTAGCTCAGTTCAGAGGAAGTTAGGAGATGCTTTTTCAGGAAATAACATGCTACAGTGGCTAATGAATCCGACTAAGAACCATGAGGTTGTGGGTTTGATCCCTGGCCTTTCTCAGTGGGTTAAGGATCAGCGTTGCCATGAGCTGTGGTGTAAGTTGCAGACATGGCTCGCATCCTGCGTTGTTGTGGCTCTGGCGTAGACCCCTACAGCTCTGACTGGACCCCTAGCCTCCATATGCTGCAGGTGCGGCCCTAAGAAGACAAAAAGACCAAAAAAAAAATCCAGAAAACAAAAAAAAATATTTGATTTCATGGATTTTATTCTAATCATTATGCTTTATGCACATGATATACTATAAAGCCCCAAGCTCTATATATGCATTTCTTCTACACATATTCTTTGGCTTCAGGTTTTTCGTGTTGGGTCTCACTGTCAGCTTCAGTGTTCCAAAACACATGTGTGAGAGCTAAAACTTTTTCTTTAGGCAAGTCAATAAAATGGAGCAAAAAGAGAACTGAAGTCGGCAAGGTATTCAAGGTATCTTATACATTATGGATAAAAGGTGAAGCAGAAACACAGAGATCTGAGGAGGGAAAAAGACAACTTGCACGATAGAAACTGTATGGTGAGAGTTAAGAAAACAAACAACAAAAAAACCCACGCCTCCCCTTCTAGCGTGCTCTGTGCCCCATGGTGAACCTAAACCAACTGGCAGGAAGGATTCTGGCCCTGGAATTGAATCCATTTTATGTGACCAGTGCTTGTTTGATTCCTCAGTGTAAAACAGAGATCTTCCTCATTGCAGGAATCCTAGGCTTCCACCCACAGAAGTGACAAGGTTGATGTTCCCACTGGAATCCACATCCGTTGATCTGTTATAACTGCCATCACTGTATTTCAGGGAGAAGTGCCTGTTCTTTTTTCTTTCTTTCCCTTTCTTTCTTTCTTTCTTTCTTTCTTTCTTTCTTTCTTTCTGTGTATCTATCTGTCTGTCTGTCTATCTATCTATCTATCTATCTATCTATCATCTATTTGTCTTTTTAGGGCTGCACCTGCGGCATATGGAGGTTCCCAGGCTAGGAGTCAAATTGGAGCTGTAGCCACTGGCCTACGCCACAGCCACAGCAACACAGATCCAAGCCGTGTCTGCCACCTACATCGCAGCTCGTGGCAACAACTGGATCCTTAACCCACTGAGCAAGGCCAGGGATCAAACCCGCAATCCCAGGGACACTAGTTGGGTTTGTTACTCTGAGCCACAATAAGAACTCTGTGTTCTCTTTAAAGATGATATGTTCGATTGAGTTAAAAGTACCTCAGTCTTCAGGATCCTCTAGAACTGAGCTGTTCTTGCCATCATCTCTGGGAAGGCAACATACCCTCCCTCTCTTTTTGGGAGGCAAGGATATTTTTTTTTTGTCATGATGAATCCACCATCATTTGGGTATCAAAAAGGGATTAGGTCAGAAGTTGGTGTGTGGTTGCTCAGACTCCATATTAGACATTCTGGGAGAGAAAGAAGAGAGCTTACTGTGCCTTCATCTGGGAAGATTCAGAGGGCCAAGTTGATCTCTGGTGTGGGTCCAGGGATAGCCTGAAGTTCTTTCTGGATCTTGAGGGTAGGCAGTGAAGTGCAAGTTTCTCCAATGGCTAGACAGTGGCCAGGAACAGAGGGCTGACCAACCTGACCAGAGGAGCCCAGACCCCAGCATGGGGTCAGTAGTGAGAGCGAATAAATAAATAAGCTCCTTCCTTGTGTTTGTACCTTTGCCTCCCTGACGGTATGATTTTATCTGGAAATGTGTTTTTCAAGCTAGAAACTATTTTCTAAGGATCCAGATGTTCCTAAGGGGTTTCTGTTCCATATGGTTTCTTTCTTTTCTTTTTTCTTTGTCTTTTTAGGGCCGCACCCGAGGCATATGGAGGTTCTCAGGCTAGGGGTCAAATCGGAGCTGTAGCGCTAGCTTACACCACAGCCACAGCAACACCAGATCCAAGCTGAGTCTGTGACCTACACCACAGCTCACAGCAGCTCTGGCCCCTTAATCCACTGAGCGAGGCCAGGGATCGGACCTGTGTCCTCATGGATGCTAGTCAGATTCATTTCCCCTGAGCTACAACAGGAACTCCTACATCTGGTTTCCATCGCAGTCACAGGGGTGGACAGGGAGCTTCATTTCATTCTCAGATCTGTTGCCTCCATGGTAACAAGATGCAGGATAAACTGCAATCCACTCCGCTCAGCGTAATTAGTCAACACCAGAATCTCATCACCTTGGCCTGGATTACAGGCCAGAACGTGAGTGATGGTGAATTTTTCCTGGATCTTTTTCCAAGGAAAAAAAAGAGAGAAGTCACTTAAATCTCTGCTCTCTAGGAGTTCCCATTGTGGATCAGCAGGTTAAGGACCCAACGTTGTCTCTGTGAGGATGGGAGTTCCATCCCTGGCCTTGCTCAGTGGGTTAAGGATCTGGTGTTGCTGTGAACTGCGGAACAGGCTGCAGATGCAGCTGGGATCTGTGTTGCTGTGGCGTAGGCCTTAGCTGCAGCTCCAGTTCGAGCCTTGGCCTGGTGACTTTCATGTGCCACAAGTGCAGCCGTAAAAAGAAAAACAAAAAACCTTTGCTGTCTAAATTATAGACATTTCTCCAACATACCAAGGGCTTTCCTACCCTAGGGCCTTTGCTGACTCAGTTCCCTCCACCTGAAACACCCCCCACTCCCCGGAAACTCGGGGGACTCATGCTCATCCTTCGAACATTAGTTCAGGGGTTGCCTCCTCTAGTCTCTGTTGGCATAAACCCCACCCCGTCCTGCTGTTCTCTCCCACAGCCCTGTTTATTTCCTTCATAACGTATAACACAGCAAGTGTGCCTCTCTTGTTGGCTTGTTTTCTTGTTATCTGCTCATTCCTCAGCCCCTGTGAGAAAGTCCTGAGCGTGAGAGCAGGTGTATTCCCTCTCTGGCTCACCCTTTGTCTCCCTCCTGTACCTGGCACAGCACCTGGTGCATGGTGTGTGCCCAGCAAATCAGCGTCAAGTGTGTGAATACACAAGCAAAGGGCCAAGGCACGAATCCCGGAGAAAAGCATTGGACGAACGCTGCAGGTTCGGTCGGGTTGCCAAGCTTGTCACGTTGCTGAGTGCCACGTGAGCTCCCAGAGATTGTTTGCATCAACGGGCAGTTGAGAGAAGAGAGAGTAGAGGATTGTGCAAGAGGTTTCACAGGCTAACCTGGAAGTGGTGGACGTGCCTGGGGCAAGGATGTGTGTGGAGTCTAGCCGTGTGCCCAGAAAGAGAGAAGACCGTGGGTGTTAGTGAGCACTGAGGTTTTCTGCTTCATGATGACAGTGATGATAGTTATTTCCAAGCCCCTTATCCCATTTTAGCGATCCACCTGACATGTCTTCCATAAAAAGTACCCCACCTCTCCTGTGTTCCCTACCTGACCATTGATACTTATGTGCCCAGGGGTCTTATTTCTTTAGAACTTCAGAACCATGATCACAGAGAAATGTTCCCCACATTAGAAAACAGCTTTTTAAAAGAAGTCATTAGTTCTAAGGGATTGGTTAGTAATGGGTTAATGCATGATGTATAACTGTCCCCAGCACTATTTGCATTTTGAAATAAGACTCAGAAAAAAAGAGGAGGTGCTACTGGGGCTTTTGGCAAGGGGTGCCTTTGACCCTTCAGGTGAAGTTCAAGTAGAGACCTTGATGACAGCCTGACTTTCTTCTCTCCTGTCTAGATGTAACAGACCCTTCTGGGTAGGAGAGGCCGCCTCCCTGCCTCCGTTGTGAGGGGCTTTCTACTGCCCACACTGTAGCCCCTTTTATTCTCCCCTCTCCAGACTGCCGCCGAGGAGCGCTCTTCCGCATACAAAGTAGGGCTCGGGCGTCCTTGACAGCGTGCTTTCTTTCATTGCACGGAGCGCTCACTGACCAGATAGACATGTTGCAGATGCATGAGCTCCTGCAGCCCTTATCAATCACAGAACACTCAACAAATATTTAATGAGGGGTTTCTTTGAGAGAGGGAGTCATTACGTTTCTGTAACAGGGGCTGGGCAGGGGAGGAAGCGCATATCTTTTTGTTTAGGTTATTTATTTTGTTTCTGGAGTTTATAAAATGTTTTAGCTGGCAAGTCACTCAGAAGAGATTCCCTACCTAAAAAAAACAAAAACAGAAAAATCGAGTCTCCTATCAGATCTGCCAGTGTGCATTTTTCTAAGCCCCTGGTTTTCTAATTAGGAGGAAAGAAGAGGAAGTTTTATTCCTGTGCCCATTATGGCATGTGACCGTGTTTCAATTATATTTTTCTCTGGGCTGGATAAGGGTAATGAATAGATCTTTATCAAATAATTTGATAGACTTTATTATATCCGGCAACTGGTGCTAATAAGATGCACTGGGAGCCTCGTCTGTGTTTGAAGTTCACACTGACATCTGCAGAAAGTCAGAGAGGCCCGGCCCCGGTATTTATGATCGGCATCTCCACGTTAATCTCCACATTGTTGTGCACCTGTCATGAAACCATTCCTTTTGTTGACAACTCAAGCCAATGCTCCTAATGCTCCATTGAACCAAAGAGTAGTAACAGTCACCATACAGGTTCAGAAATCAGTGGATCAGAATGTAGTACCTTAAACTGTCCATACCACATGTGTCCTTCCCCCACCTCAGAACTGGGACAGATAGCTCTCTGATGGGCGACATAGTAGGGGACTTGTTTCATGAAATTTTATATTCTGTTTTTATATAGGTGCAGGCATATGGCTGAACATAGTTTTCCCAGTGAGATGGAAATTACTAGAAACTGAGATCTATAAGGGAATCACATACTTGGTTCTGCCGTCTCTCACTGGGCACTGGGCCCATCGAGTGGGATGGGGGGGCAGAATTACTTGTACCAGTCAGAATGATCTATCCATCTATTGAACTATGTCGTATTTACACTGTTGAAGTCACCCCAAGGAAGTGGTAAAACGGTGTGGCTTTGACAGTGATCATTCATGGAGGAATTAACAGTGTGCCTGACACTGGGCCAGTCTTTTCAAAGTGCTGTATCTTTTTTCTCTTTTCAAGAACCTAATGAGTTAGATAGTTATACAGATGAGGTAGTTTTATTGCATCACTGAAACGTTGAATTACTTGCTCAGGTAAATAGCAAAATATTTTGAAGCAAAATTTGTTTACCTCCAAAGTGCCTTCTCTTGTGCTACACCACATGTGAGTCATCACTGATAACCTCACACCAGGCAAGAGAGTGGTTGGGATTGAGCTCAACCCCGAATGGAAGCTTGGTTTCTCATACCTGGTGTAAATTGGGTCTCCAGCCTCTCCCAACCTTGGGTGTCTGCACCCAACAAGTCCTAAATAAAATGCTCATTACCCTTTGGATTCAGTTTCTAGAGTATCTCTTTACTTAGTATCAAAACCTCTTACTTGGTTCTCTTCAGCATCCTTCTATGCCTGCAACTCAGAAAGGATGCAGTCTTCATCCCTACATCTACTGGCTGATATGAGTTACAAAGGCATTTGTAACACAAGTAATCATAGCTTACCCTGGTGCTTCTCGTGCCCTCAAAGAGGAGCCAAATGGCTTTGCCCACAGTTAATATTCAATATGCACATTGATCAGAAAATAGATAACCCAGTTTGCCCCCACATAATTTTTCATAATGAAGTAATGGTCTTATCCTGAAACTAAAAGGAAAGAAGCGAGCGAGGAAGGATGGAAAGGAAGGAGAAAGGATGAAAGGAAGGCAGGAAGGATAGGGGAAGCAGAGAAGAAAGGGGAGGGGGACAAGAGGGTACCATGTTGTCCACCTGCCCCCAGAGAGGTCCATTCAGATCATGCTAGAGCAAAATCACAGAGGAAGCTTCACTGGCCTTCAACTCAGTTCTTTTCAGAATGGATCATTCTTGGCCATGTGCTTGGACAGTTCTTGCAACTCTCTTGGGGCTTGGCGTTGTCATCTGTAAAGTTGTGAGAATAAAGGCATGCATCCCAAAGAACCTTTGGGCAAATTAAATGGGATATCGTATTTAATGGATATGGCTCAGAGTGGATAAAACCCACACCCCCAGTCAAATTAAGTTTCCTTCCCCAGGAAGAGCTTGAGTCTTTCCTACTTGTGAATTCATCATTCAGTTGCAAGATTTATAAAGATGTAGGCATCCCTTCTATTTCTTTAGCAACTTTTCCCCTCCTCATCCCTGCCCCCAGTGGTACAATTGCAGTCCTTGCTATATTCCTCCAACATGACAGTCAGTGCGTCTGACTGAGTCCTTCTTTGCAGGCCATGACAGTGCTTAATTACTCTTTTGACCAGAAAGTTCATCCTTATTTCTTAGGTCCCTTCTGCTATTATTTATTTTATTTTTGCTTGTTCAGCCCTGAATGTAGTATGTCTTTATTTTTTCAAAGCGGCATTGAAAAGGAGAAAGGGTAAGAAAGAAAAACTTAGAAAGTTTAAGGGAAGCTTGGATGTTTCTATGAAGTGTCAGAGGCTGGGAAGATGAATAGAGACTAACAGAAAGGAGAGACGGAGCCCTTCATTGCAATATCTCACAACGAACCATCTGCAGCCCTAAAATTGTATTTTAGATTATTACTTCTTTTTTTCTTTTTTAAGACAGAGGTCAACTGTAATTTTGGGCGAAGGACTTCTTTCGCCATTAGCTTAATTGAGAATCTTTGCCAGGGGGAGCCACATGCATCGGTGAGTTGAGCTGCTTGGCCTCAGAATATTAAATTCATTTCTCAAGCATTGGATTTCGTGGCAGCCAGGCGCTGGGGGTGGGACAGGGGGTGTTGTTGTCAGACCAGGTTAAGTCCCAGCTTTGCCACTTATTGGCTGTGAAGCCTCATGCAGGTTGCTTTTGATCTTGGGATCACACCTGAAATGCAGCTGTGATTTGGTAGAAGAGAACCTGACATTGCTGACTTCATGGTAAACCTGTCATAAATATTTATTGCATTGGAGTTTAGATTTTGATAACAAAAGTGAGAGTGACTTCAAATTTGGGAGGCAGGGGAGAAGTAATAATGGGTGTTGATAAGGAGGCTCAAAGGTCTTGGGTTAGTGGCACATTAAATGAGCCACAGAGGCAAATGGCAGGCAGGCATGGCTTGAGCTCAGAGTTGAAGCCACAGAAGCTCAGAGGGTCCTGGGAGTGCTTCATGACTCTGGACAGGACAGTTTGTTCCAGATGTACGCAGCTGCGAGCTTCTGAGGGCCAAAGCTCCAGGCTTTCTGTGGGACGCACACTGTGCTCTCTCCCTTCCCAACCGGGCCTGGCAGAGCCCAGCACAGGCTCCTACTGTGCAGAGCTGGGACTGTGGCCATGGCACAGAGAAAGGTACATGACGTCCCCAGGCACCCCGACACTAGCACCAAGGCCTCCTTTTAAACTGTCCAACCCTCTGTGGGACGCCTTTCCCTTTCAGCCTTAGGAACAATCTAGCCCCCCTCCTGGGTGTCCTGGCAAGACCCTCGTCCATCACGTTGACCTGTCTCTAGTTCAGTAGCCATCTGGAAGCAGCCCATTCATGGCGCTAGTCTGGGATTTCTCAGCTTCCCCAGAGGAGATGTGAGAAACACCGCACATTCAACACACATGGCTCCCTTGAATGCTATGCCCCCTCCTCTCAGATCAAGAAATTGCAGAGGTGTGAAAGGAAGCTTCACTTCCAGGCCAGACAGACAGCTGCTTCCAGGTCTTGAGAAGACTTGGGAAGAACTAGAAGGTCCTCTCTGAGCTCCAGAAATTCTTAGCAACTTAATCCCACTCTACTCAGTGACAATGACTTCGGGTGACCTCGAGCCTTTTGACTGGTGCTAAGAAATACGAGAATGAACTGGAACGCAAAAATGTGCTTCACCAAACTGTGAGGTTTTTACAGAGGCACAAGGCAAGTGGATTTTTCTTTTGAAAAGGGAATATACTGCCCATTCTTTTATTCCTTTCTGTTTTCTGAGTTGGCTGTTACCACTGTTTCTGATTTCTCGCCTCTGAGGTCAGTCTTTCTAGTATCTTGGCAAGAGTTTCTGGGCATCTCCTCCTTTCTTTGCTTCCTCTATTTCTTTATTCCTTCAACAAAGTCTTGTTAAGTTCCTAGGATGTGCTAGATGCTTTTATAGACACTGAGGATACAGGAGTGAGCAAAAGAGACAAATATTCCCACCCCCGTGGAACAGATATTGTGGTATAGGTGGCAGTTGGGAAACCAGAGAAACAAGTAAAATACACAGAATGTCAGATGGGATAAGTGCACGGAGAACATGAAAGGCTATAAGGGAAGGAGGACGGTCTGGATAGTTTTGCAGATTTGAGAAAGTAAGAGCACCGCCCAGGGAGCACTCCAGGCAGCCAACACAGCAAGTGCAAAGGCCCTGAGGCAGGAGCATTCGGGTGTGTTTAATCGTCAGCCACACGGCCCGTTTGACTGGAGCAGAGCAAGGCATAGGCGAACAAGGGAGGAGAGGTCGGTGAGCTCGTGGGGAGACAGATCATCATGCAGGGCTGTGGTGAAGGGTGTGGACGACCTTAACTGGTACGGGGGTCAGTTGAGGGTTTTCAGCCAAGAACAGACACGATCTGACTTGTATGTTAAGACACTGCCTCTGGCTACTGTTTTGAGACTAGGTCCTAGAGTGGTGAGAGTGGAGGCTCCTGCATTGTGAAGTGGGTGAGGGTAGGGAGAGGGCCTGGGTGGGCAATATTCAGAAGTCAGAATGAGAGTATGGAGGTAAAACAGACAGGACTTGAGGGATAAAGGAGGCATGTAGCGTCATGTCCAAGTTTCTAGCTGGCTGGAGATTTAATATGGTCCCCCCTGAAGAGGACCTGTCCTGGGTACAGCTCTGATCTAGAGCTGGCAGGTATGAGACTACTGGGCTGTGCACATTCCCAGCTGGTCCTATGCAGCAGTTACTACTTGCCAGGCACTGTTTATGCACTGTGTAAATAGCAACTAATTTTTTTTTTGCATTATAGCTGGTTTACAGAAATTCTGTCAAATTTTCCAGCTGCACCACGTGGCGATTACGTGTACACATATGGATTTGTCACATGTGATTAGACATAGTTCCCAGTGCTATACAGCTGGATCTACTTGATTTTCCATCATGGAGGCACTAGTTAACCCCATACCCTCCAACCCGCTCCTCCACCCCCTTGGCAACCATAAGTCTGTTCCCCAAGTTTGTGATTTTTTTCTGTAGAAAGGTTCATTTGTGCAGTATGTTAGATTCTAGTTATTAGATATATGGCATCTGTCTTTCTCCTTCCGACTTGCTTCACTCAGTATGAGGGTCTCTAATTCCATCCATGTTGCTGCAAATGACATTATTTTATCCTTTTTTATGGCTGAATGGTATTCCATCATGTATGTATACCACATCTTCCTAATCCGGTCCTCTGTCGATGGACATTTGGATTGTTTCCATGTCTTGGCTATTGTGAATAGTGCTGCAGTGAACATGCGTGTGCAAGTGTCTTTTTCAAGGAAAGTTTTGTCTGGATATATGCCCAAGAATGGGATTGCTGGGTCATACGGTAGTTCTGTATATAGTTTTCTAAGGTACCTCCATACTGTTTTCCATAGTGATTGTACCAGCTTACATTCCCACCAACAGTGCAGGAGGGTTCCCTTTTCTCCACACCCCTTCCAGCAATTGTTGTTTGTGGACTTGTTAATGATGGCCATTCTGACTGGTGTGAGGTGGTATCTCATGGTAGTTTTGATTTGCATTTCTCTAATCATCAGTGATGTTGAGCATTTTTTCATGTGCTTGTTGGCAATACCCAGAAATAAACCCAGACGGCTACAGTCAATTGATCTTTGACAAAGGAGGCAAGAACTTAAAATGGGAAAAAGACAGTCTGTTCAGTAAGCAATACTGGGAAACTTGGACAGCTGCATGCAAATCAATGAAACTAGAACACACTCTCACACCATGCACAAAAATAAACTCTTAATGGCTTAAAGACTTAAATGTAAGACAAGACACCATTAAACTCTTGGAAGAAAACATTGGCAAGACATTCTCTGACATCAACCTTACAAATGTTTTCTCAGGTCAGTCTCCCAAAGCAACAGAAATCAAAGCAAAGATAAACCAATGGGACCTAATCAAGCTGACAAGCTTTTGCACAGCAAAGGAAACCAAAAAGAAAATGAAAAGACAGCTTACAGAATGGGAGAAAATTGTTTCAAATGATGCAACTGACAAGGGCTTAATCTGTAAAATACACAAACAACTGATGCAGCTCAACCGCAAAAAAGCCAACAACCCCACTGAAAAATGGGCAAAGGACCTGAATAGACATTTCTCCAAAGAATAGTAACTAATTTGACCCTCATCACACACTTGTTAGATGGGTACTATTATTGCCCCACTTTACAGCTGAGGATACTAGGGCTAAGGGAGGTTAAGTCATGGGTCGCAGGTTGGTAAAGTGAGGCACTTGGGTTCAAATCAGGCAGACTGCCTCCAGGGTGGTGCTCCTACTCACGAATGAGACTGCCTTTGTGCTGCCATGACAACAACATCCATAATATTATGTGCTTCTTACATGTGAACACACACATTCTGTGTGCTCTTGAAGTATTATATAATTTTAATAATGCACCCTGGGAAAGAGGAAAGTAAGACTCTTTTCAAGAAGTTGGTGGACTTGCGTGAGACCATTCAATGGAGAAGTTCTGAAGGTGTTTGTCATAGTCCATTCAGGCTGCTGTGACAAAAGTACCATAGACCAGGTGGCTGAAACCACACACATGTATTTCTCCTGGTGCTGGATGCTGGGAAGCCCAAGATCAAGACACCTGCAGATTTTAGTGTTTGGTGAGGACCTGCTTGCTGGTTTACAGAAGGCTGTCTTTTTGCTGTGTCCTCACCTGGTAGAAAGTGCGAGAAAGCTCTCTAGGGTCTCTCTCTCTCTCTCTCTTTTTTTTTTTTTTTTGTCTTTTTGCCTTATCTAGGGCTGCACCCGCAGCATATGGAGGTTCCCAGGCTGCCTTCGCCGCAGCCATAGCAACGCGGGATCCGAGCCGCATCTGCAACCTACACCACAGCTCACGGCAAAGCCTGATCCTTAACCCACTGAGCAAGGCCAGGGATCGAACCCGCAACCTCATGGTTCCTAGTCGGATTCGTTAACCACTGAGCCACTACGGGAACTCCCACTGGGGTCTCTTTTTTAAGGGCACTAGTCCCGTTCAGGAAAGCTTTGCCCTCCTGACCTAATCACCTAACAAAGGCCCAGCTTCCAAATACCATCACATTGGGGATTAGGTTTCAACTCGTGCCTTTTGGAGGGAACACAAGCGTTTTGTCTCCAGTACTGTGTAAGAAGGTAAGGTGGAGACCCGGGCTTTCCCGTTACTGACCTGGTTCTACCACTTAACTATTGTGTGACCTGGGGTAAGTGATCTCAAATTCTGAAACTCAGTTTCTGTAGCTGTAAAATAGTGTGATGGGTTGAGTTGTGCCCCTTCCCAAATTCAAATCCTAAATTCCAATATCTCAGAGCTTGGCCTCATTTGGAAACAGGGTTCTTGCAAATGCAATGAATTTAATGTCAAGATGAGGTTGCAGTGGAGGAGGGTGGGCCCCCAATCCAATATGACTGACGAAAAATTCAAGGGGAAATTTAGACAGAGACATACACAGGGAGCAAACACCAAGTGAGGATGAAAGCCGGGACTGGGGTGACGTGTCTACAATCCAGGGAATGCTGAGGATTGCTGCCAGACAACTGCACTTAAGGGAGAGGCATGGAGCAGATGTTTCCCTCACGGACCTCAGAGGGAACCATCCCTGTAACACCCTGAACTTGAACTTGCAGCCTCCAGACTGTGAGACGTGTGTTGTTTCAGCCCCCACCCCGCTAACTCCATTCATGGTACTTTGTTACAGCAGCTCTGCCAGACTAGTGCAAATGGAACTCCCAGACTGTGTCCTTCAGGTGGATGTTTTGAGGTTCAGTAAGATCGCGTATTCCCGAGTTCTGGCACACAGTACAAAAATCAGTGCATTTTGGCTCTGATCATCATCATGAACTTATCATCATTTTCATCTCAAGTCCCCATTTCCTTGCCTAATATTCTCTCCATTATGCCTCAGTGCCCAGAATTTAGGTTAAGGTGAGCTGGGGCCTCAGGACAGAAGCCAAGTGGTCCCCACTGCAATCGAATTTGTTATCCTAGGAGTTGTTTTCTGGGCTATTGATTCACCACATGGCCTTTCGTCAGGTTGCTTCACCTCCCTTTGTGCTCATTCTCCACCCAGGGGGACTTCAACCCTTCTAGAAGGATGCGAAGAGGCTGAGTAGTCATTTGTAAGATCACTTTGACATTTTTGGGTAGAAGGTGTTGTGTCATCTCGAGACAGAACTCCTTCCTGCTCTTCACTCTCCGAGTCCCATCTTTCTCTTCTTCCAAAGGTCACTGTCTTGGCTTGAGAACATCCTGCGCGTTGGATTGGTATTTAAAACAAACTGTTCTTTTTCTCTTACTATCTCCTATCACATTGTATTCCAAAGAAATTAGAGTTCCCTGTGCTGTACAGTTGGACCTCATTGCTTATCCATTCTGAATGTAATAGTTTGCATCTACCAACCCCACACTCCCAGTCCATCCCACTCCCTCCCTTCTCCCCCTTTGCAACCATATGTCTGTTCTCTATGTCTGTGAGTCTTTGTTTCGAACACAGGTTCACTTGTGCCATGTTTTATATTCCACATATCAGTGATATCATATGGTATTTGACTTTCTCTTTCTGACTTACTTCACTTAATGTGAGAATCTCTAGTTGCATCCATGTTCCTGTAAATGGCGTTATTTTGTTCTTTTCTGTGGCTGAGTAGTATTCCATCGTGAATATGTACCACATCTTCTTAATCCATTTGTCTTTCAATGGACATTTGACTATGGTGTACGGCAGAGATTGACACAACACTGGAAATCAACTATACTTGAAAAAAATAAAATTTAAAAACATAAATAAAGCAAACAGTTCTAGAAGTTCTGTCTTGTGCTGCACAGCCTTCTCCCTCCTTGCTTGAGATGTTCTGGAATTCAGTGGGAAGAGTGTAAGGGCTCTGACTCAACTCCCGCTGTTGAAATGTGGGGAGGTTGCTAGAGATGCACTTTATCCAAATGCTGGGGTTACCCAGTGGTGATGGGCAGATGTCCACTGTCCATGTCATGCTTTTAGAGCACATGTAGAGAAGCACTAAGATTTTAATAATCAAGCATTTAGCTGGCATATAATAGGAAGAATATGACCAGTGCATCAAACCAACAGTGCAAACTTTTTGAATTAAATTTGCATAAGAGACAGAAAAGGGAGTTACTTTAAAAAAATATTAAGCCTATCTGGCAAATGGTCCCCAGGCGAAATACCATTGTCATGGTTCTTAAATGACAAAAATTTGGAAGAACATATGAGCCACTAGGCCATCCAGGTGGGCACTTAGAACACAGAGGTACAGCTTTGCTAATCACGAATTTCAAAGTTTAGACTTTCTACTCATTGCTAGTCATTTCGGCCCCTTCATCCTGCTTGCCTTGCTCACTAAATTCTGAACTAGAGCCGTGTTTGAACATTTTATTTTGTTCTCATTTTATGCTGTGGAATTCAGATAGGTTGCTGGCCTTGGACACTGTCCAATGTCATTTAATCCTAGAAGGACCCCTCTGATAAAACCACTTTAAATCTCTGTTCAAAACCCTTGTTAAGCCTTCTCTCCAAATTTACTGTTTGAAACTGTTCTGTAGTAAGAAATACAGGTCTTTCTAAGAGCCGTTCCTCAAGCTCTCTCTTGTAAGGTTGTTTGTACGGGTTGTAAATCGCTCAGTCGTGGCCATGAGAAGTTATAATGAAATGTCGGGCAACACCAGGCCTGCAGCTGGGACTGAGATTAACATTTGAAAGGTGGGTGTTATATTCTTCTTTAAAATCAAGGAGAAGAGTTCCATGGTGGCCTAGTAGTTAAGGATTCGGTGTCAATGCTGCAGCTCAGGTTCAAACCCTGGACTGAGAACTTCCACATGCTGTGGATGCAGCCAAAAAATTAAAAAGTAAAATTAAAAAAGTAAAATTAAGAAATGTAAATAAATCAGGGAGAAATTTACCACCTTCTGCACAACCTCTGTGTAATACTGCTGTGTAACCCAGGCAATTTCCACTGTGAGATCCATGGGTTTTATTTCTGACTCAGGTCATGCAGCGTGCACATGTGTATATCACATTTCAACTCCATCGGCCGATTCAGTACCACTGATGACCATTTATGACTTTGGCAATTTTACCTGAGATTTAGGGCAAGACCAAATTAAATGTCCTCATGCATTTTACAGAGTTCTTTGGAGACACTTGGAACTCAACTTTCCTGCTCAGGAGAGCTTAGCATCTTTCTTCACCCCTTCCAGGTAGGCCTATTTTATGTCGAGCAGAGACAATAAACTGATGTAATACAAACAACAGCTAATTACAAAAATCAGTTCTTATAACAACTCGAAAGAGGATCTGGGTTTAAATGAGGAAAACAAGCTGGGTTGTATGTTTCTCATTTCTAGATGGCACGCTGAAATGTCACAGGGTGTGCTCTCAGCTGTCAGCTTCTAATCTAATTAGACAGGGTAATTGGGGAGGCTGAGCTTGCTGACGGCTGACAAACATATTAGTCTCATTTCACTCACTCTAGTATGATACTGGCAACATGGAGCTTCTCATGTAACCATGTCAGCCCTGGCTGGCCCCTATCACAGAGAGAAGAAGCCTTCTGAACTCAAAGACAAAACTCTGGTTCCTTCTAGAGATGGTTTGTGGGTGCAGAAATCTTTGCTGAAAGGGACTGGGAAAGTGTGTGTGTTGGGGAAGGAACGTGTCAATAAAACTGTATATGCAAACTAACAGGAAGGATGATTTTTGATTGGATGGGGTAGAAAACTAGACTGAATTGCTAAATAGCTATTAAGGGATGTCCCTTTTTTTCTTGTAAGAACTTGCAGTAAATAGAGCCTAGGTTTATAGAATGTTGCCCAGGACACCCTTATAGAGACCAGCTGGCAGGAATAGCTAAGAGGGATTCCTCACCATCTTTGCATTTCTTCAACCCTGATATTCAAGCAAGATTCAGCAGATCAGCCTTCTGGCCATTCTGATGGGTAGGCCATCAGTTCCTCGGCTGTACCGGCTACCGAATACTTTTAATAGCCACCTCCCTCATTGTATTAATCTTCTAGTGCTGTTACTAAAAGCCACCACAGATTGAGCAGCTTAAAAGGACACCTATTTATGATCTCATTCATGGATCTCAACACCCATGAAGGTCTCTTTTATAAATCAGAAGTCTGGGTGCAGTGTGGCTCAGCTCTGCTTTTGTTTTATTTTTAATTTTTTATTAAAATATAATTGATTTACAGTGTTCCTTCAATTTCTACTGTACAGCAAAGTGACCCAGTCATACATATATGTACATTCTTTTTTTTTCATACTATCCTCCATCACATCTGACCCAAGAGATTGAACTTAGTTCCCTGTGCTATTATACAGTAGAACCCCTTGCTTATTCATTCTAAATGTAACAGTTTGTATGTACCAATCCCAGACTCCCTGTCCATCTCACTCCCTCCTCCCTCCCCCCTAGCAAATCTCTGTCCATGGCCGTGATCTGTTTTCTGTTTCACAGATGGGATCATTCGTGCTATATTTTAGATTCCACATGTAAGTGATATCATATGGTGTTTGTCTTTCTCTTTCTGAATTACTTCACTTAGCATGAGAATCTCTGGTTGTATCCATGTTGCTGTAAATGGCATTATTTTGTTCCTTTTATGGCTAAGTAGTATTCCATTATATAGTATTCCATTCCGACATATATATATATATATATATATATATATATATATATATGACATCTTTTTAATCCATTCATCTGTCAGTGGACATTGAGGCTGTTTCCATGTCTTGGGTATTGTGAATAGTGCTTCACTGAATATAAGCGTGCTTGTATCTTCTTGAATGAATGTTTGGGTCCTCTGCTTTTAGTTTTAGGCTCAAACTAAAACATCGGCAGGACCATGTTCCTTTCTGGAAATTCTAGACATAAATCTGCACCCAAGCTCATTCAGGTTGTTGGTCGAATTCACTTCTTTGCAGCCAGACTAAAGTCTCCGTGTCCTTGCTGGCTGTCAGTGGGGGGTGGTCTGCTTCTGGAGACTCTCTGCACCTTCCGCATGCTTTCCATGCATCCTCCTTTCAGCAGTAGTAGGTCAAGTCACTTTTGCACCCCAGATCTATCCAATCTCTTCTTCTGCCTCAACTTTCTGACTCTGGCTAAAGAAAGTCCTCTGCTTTTAAGGATGCTTGTAATTAGATTGAGACACTCCAAATAATGCAAGCTGGTCTCCCTATTTTAAGGTCCATAACCTTCCTCCTGCCTCCAAAGTCCCTTTTGTCATGGAACAGAACATCTTCCCAAGATCCAGGGTCAGGGAGCGAAAAGCTTTGGGGAGGGATAAGTGGAATGGTTTCCACATGATTATACATACGTGAAAATATTTTGTCTTAATATAGGTTACATATTCTCCCCTAGATCTTATCTACATTAACAATTTTAATTTAGCAAATGCTTTTGTTTCCAAAGACAGCACTACATGAAATTTTGGCCCAAGCAGTATCCCAGCTACCACTCATGATTCCAGATCAGTGAGGTTCAAAATCATGAAGTTCTACAAAGTTAGAAAAAAAAGGGGTCTGCTGTTCCTGGACTAAAGGGGTTTGTCTGGGAGTTCCCATTGTGGTTCAGTGGTAACCAGCCTGACTATTATCCATGAGGTTGAGGGTCCAGTCCCTGGACCTGCTCAGTAGGTTATGATCCGGTGTTGCCGTGAGTTGCAGTGTAGGTTGCTGATGCATCTCGGATCTGGTGTTGCTGTGTCTGTGGCATGGGCCAGCAGCTGTAGCTCTGATTTGACCCCTAGACTGGGACTTTTCATATGCTGTGGGTTACTGCCCTAAAAAAGATAGATAGATAGATAGATAGATAGATAGATAGATAGATAGATAGATAGATAAATGATAAAAGGGATCTGTCTGGCCTCTCAGTCTTGTAGGTTCAGAGATGCTAACCCTTTATGGCTCTGGACATTGGTTTAATTAATCAAATATGATAGGTTGATTATATGGAAAATGGCTTAAAAGGCACCAAAAGTATTATACCACTCATACTTCATTACAGCCACAGTAAGTATGGATATGGGCCCACGAACTTGACAGTGAAGGGGGCATCCTGGTCTGCTAGCTGCATAGTAAGATGCGCAACAGTGATAAAAGTGGAAAAAGCACTGGTTGAATGTACCTCTGGGTACACTCAACCAACCGCATTTGGTGTGGTCAGGTGGCAAAGACAATATTTTGCCCCTACTCTCTGCCAGAGAATTGGAAATCTAATCCTGAGTATGGAAGTTTTCTGCCTTTCCCCCAAATAATCCATTTTTACATACTCCCACAGACTCCTGTGACTTAGGAAGGAACACATACAGATAATGATTAAGTAATTCATCAAAGATGACGCCAGGACAGAAATGGGACCAGGACTCTCAGAACTTCTGATTGTGGCCAGTGGGGATGCTCACTAGTGGGGGTTACCAAGCAGGTGGTGACTGACATTTTCCCTTAATTCCCACTTTCATATCCTAGTGAATAATCAGAAAAGTAACTAACTCAATATGACTCTGCAAAAAAGAATAACTGCCAGGTATTTCAGTTTGGAGCTTACCTGTTGGATGTTCCCTGGAGTGTTGCTTGTAAATCAAAGATGACAGGTTTGTCATCTTTGATTTAGAAGAAGGTTTGAATCCTACCTCCACTTGATCTGACCAGCTTCCTTTTTCTTAGTGCCCAATATATGGCACTGTGGAGAGATGGATAGATGGATGGATGGGTGGATGGGTGGATGAATGAGCAGTGGGTGGATGAATAGATGGATGGGTAGATAGATGGATAGATGAATGAGTAGACGAATAGAAGGACAGATGGACAGGTGGATATAATGGATAATCATGACTTGATTATCATGTGATTATCCATCAAAACAGTTGCCTTTACCTATATCTAGTTGGGATGTTACACTTAATCATGCAGCCAAGGTGCAACCACATCAAAACGCCCGGCATTGTTTTTGCACCGTAAAGGCATAGATTTAAAAAACAGCATTTTTGCTCTAAGAAATATAACCAGATGATTTAGAAAATAGGTACTCATGATTAAAAGAATGAAAGAAGTTATATCCAAAAAAGTTAACATGGCAGAAAAACCATATTTATATTCTTGGAACTATTTATCCCTTCCCATGGACTGAGAATTCTGAAGGTACAATAGTCTTAGACATTATTCATCAGATTAGTCCAGAGGATAATGAACAGCATTTTCCTCTCCATCCTTGACCATCACACACAGACGTACATGCACATCCTTGGTATGATAAGGACTGTGCTGTTTCATCATACTCATGACATTTTTCTTTGGGTCTGTTTTGAATGTCAAGTAACCACTTTATTGTGTTGTGAAAGAGCAGAGAGGATGATTTTTCGTGTGAAAGGGTGGTTTTGAACACTGCTGGTTAAGAATCAGAACTCACTTTTCTACCCTGGGTGTCTCTCCTCAATACCATTTCCAGTTGTAAATTACTCTTTCATAGCTTCCTCTTTCTGAGGGTCCCTCCCTGTTCAACGCAGGTCTCCCCAATTCGCAAAGATGCTAGTGGGCAAGTGAAAATACGGGCAAAGTGAGAGGTGCTTAATGGGAAGCCTTGATTTCAGAGGGGCCTTATCAAGAACAAAACAATAGGCCTGGACAGTGCTACTTGATACCTACTCATGCCTACCAGGGGTCCAGCTCTTTTCAAAGATACTGTGGTTATTACTGCTAATCATCACAACCATCTGTTCAAGTAGAAGATGCCATGCCCAGGTTTTAAAAGAGAAAATCAAGCCCAAGATCACAAGTAAGTTGAGAGCCAGCTCAAATGCTACCTCCATGGGGAAGCCTTCTAATCCCTTAGGTTGGATCACCTTACTACTTGGGGACATCTCAACAACAGCACATCTCTCCATGAAAGCACTGGCATGATCGAATGATGCTTGTCATTATATCTGAGTAATTCTTTTTATCTGTACACACAGGGACACAATGTTTTGCACATATTGGCCTCACAGTACCTTTTTGCTGAATGAATGGACAGGACTCATAAAGAGCACATGCACATACTTAAGTGGTTTCCTCACCACGGAAGACTTAAGGAGGAAAATTCCTCCCAAAGAAGGAAACATCTGAATCTCTTATCCTTTTATTCCTACCTATCTATTTTTCTCATCAGCTTTCTTAAAAATGTTGCTTCTCTTTTCTTCTATATTTATATGCCTTTTATTATTTACCAGTACCCCCTCAGACTAGTACCCCTCAGAAGTGTTGGTATATTTTTTAAATAATCTATATTAATTTTGTGACATGACCAAAAGTGAAACTAAAAATTTTACTTTGATGTGTCTTCCTGCTTTAGAGCTGGCTTCATTAACAAAGTTAGATGTGGCTGGTTTATTTTTTTATTAGAGTGTAGTTGATTCACAGTGTTGTATTGGTTTCTGCTATACAGCTTAATGATCCAGTCATATGTATGTACATTCTTTTTCTCATACTATCTTCCATCATGTTCTACCCCAAGAGTTCCCTGTGCTGTACAGTAGGACCTCATTGTTTATCCATTGATGGTGGAAATCACTGCCGCAGGGGGGAAAAAAAATAAAAAATAATGAAAAGAACTGAGGGGAGTCTAAGAGACCTCTGGGACAACATTAAGCATATCAACATTTGCATCATGGGGGGTCCTAGAAGGTTTATTTTTTAAAAAGAGAGAGGCAGTATTTCTTGTTACCAGCCCCTCAGTTCACAACAGAGTCTTTTGTCGTCCCTCATCTACTCCCAACCAGGCTGTTCCTGAGTCAAATTTCCTGAGCCAAGGCATGGGTGCCAGTTCACAGTATATCTGCATTGCAAGCCATTTGCATTCTTCTTTCTATCCAATAGTTACTTAGTGATCATTTACTTTGCTAGGACTTGAGTTCCAGTGATGAGCAAAGGAGATTCAAAACCTGCCTTCACAGAGTTGACAGTCTGGTAGAGGCAGGACCAAGGTACATCATTTGCAGGCCTAGGGAAAATGAAAATATGGGGCCCCTTGTTCAAAAATAGAATTTCAAGATGCTGATCATAGAGCATTAAACTAAGCATTAGACCCTACTACACGTGGGGCCCTGGGAAACTACACAGGTCACATGTCCATGCACCTGGTTCTGGGAGTGGGGGAGGAGACAGATATTAACATGTATACACATATATAAGCACAGTTGTGATTAATCCAAGTTCCATGAGAGGTAAATTATAAGATCTTGAATTGACACCCACCATGTCTACATTGTGTCTTGCACAGAGTAGATGCTCAAAAAATGTCTGATCAATTGACAACTTCAAGTGTCCTGATATTATAGAAAGGATGTCCTTGGGCTGCCATAGAGAAAATGATGGGTTATTATACTAATAATAGGTAAACATATTGGCTGTGGTTGACAGCATGGGCATGATCAGTGAATCAGTGCCAGGCACTGCATTAAGCCCTTCTTGTGTTTGTGTCTTTG
The DNA here is from genome assembly GCA_004024745.2 of Catagonus wagneri. NCBI lineage: Eukaryota > Metazoa > Chordata > Mammalia > Artiodactyla > Tayassuidae > Catagonus > Catagonus wagneri. Next base: position 5,182,674 of record PVHT021183551.1, read on the forward strand.
AATCACCACATGGTCCTATGTGTTGGGAATGATATCATCCCCATTTTTCAGATGAAGAAACGAGCTTTGAAAGATTGGGAAACTTGCCCAAGGATCACCCAGCTAATAAATGATGGAACCTGCAAGCCAACCACTATTTGCCTGACATCTTAGCCTGTTTTTTTTAACCACCATGCTTCATGTCTCTACAAGGCCAAAAGCAAATATTTCATGCCTCTCCATCATGTCCCATCCTGCCTCACTCGTTGAGAAGTTCTCAAGCTTATTTTGCTTCCTGTTAAACTGGGTTGGCCAACATTAATTGAACCCAGTCCTTGCTCTGTGCAAGGCACTGAGAACCCCTTGGGTACCTGCCATCAAGTGAGGCCAGTGCAGCTGGTCCTACTGCATAATAAACATCCAGAGTTTGATGGCTAGGTCTGGTTTATCACAGGAGGTTGCAGGGATTAAAGAAATTAATAGATGTGAAGAGATATGTATAGTGCCTTGTGTATAGTGCTCTGTAAGAGCTAACTCTGGTGTTAATATTATTCTCATTGTACACAAGGTCTACTGTAGTGCCTAGCACATAGCAATCATATAGTCAAATAAATGGATGGAAGTTAGCAAGGTGGGAGAAAGCTGCAGGAGTTTTTAGATAATATGTTTTGAAAACCGGGGGTGTTTTGTGGGGGACGAGAAGAATGGCAATGTGGTAACGGAGTTGCCAGTATGTAGAACAGGAGGGAGAAATTAAATGACACAATGAGTGGAAAGAGTTAACCCAGAGAGGCAGAATGGGGAGGAGCAGGAGAAATACCTTACACTCTGCTCTCACCTCTCTTTTCAAAGGTGACATATTACCTGTGGGTGATTATTCACCTCTCCTGTTGGCTTTCAACTTGAAGTTTAATAGGATGATGATATATATGTATATATAAGACCATGAAACCGGGATTTGACCTGCTAGATTAATAAACACCAGCAGTTACTGTAACTCACAAATTACAGGTCCCAATTTTCACAGCCGGGTTGCAGGCATTAATTAAAACTGGTGTTGCAAATCACAGCATTTTGGAATGCCTGCAATGTTTAAATTATCAATGGTGTTGCTATATTAATTTAAAAAAGCAACTTCCATCATTTTTCAAAGAAGAGTACCCTAAGCCGGAATAAGTCCATCTTTCTCCCTCACAGAGTCATTAATGCGCTAGAAGCAAATGAAAGTTTTTAATGTCTTTCAATATGTTTGAGTACAAATTACCAGACTCACTACTGGGACCAACTCTGCCCATTATAAAGTACAGACTAATTACAGAGATGTTAATATAAGTAAGTTTTTCATTTGGCTGGGCTATCTTAATCTCTCTCTCTCTTGCCCTAACATATATTTTTAAGAGGGGCAAAATTTCCCCAGAAAGTGAAAATTGGTTCTTTCCCACAAAAAAGGTGAAAATTTGTTCTTGTATATATATACAATTTAAAACATATATATTAGGAAAACAGGGGTGACTGTGCCTTGTTGTGGGGGAAGGGCATTGGAGGTGAAGCTCGCGGGGACATTCAGCAGCCTGCATTACTCTGGAGGTGGCCATTTCTGGGAAAAACCTGGTTCCTCCCAACAGCGCTGAGAAGCCCCAGGCCAAACAACAATTCAGGTGGGATCTCAGCCCCACCCATCAGTAAACAGGCTGCC
>PVHT021183551.1:5185348-5195794 GCA_004024745.2 Catagonus wagneri
AAAAGACACAATGAACCTTCTTACAGAACAGACAATGACTCACAGACTTTGGAAAACCTTGGTTTTTCAAATAAGACAATCTGGGGGGGTGGGGGGATGCACTGGGGGTTTGGGATACAAAATCTGTAAAATTGACTTGTGATGATTTATGTACACCTATAATTGAAATAAAATCCATTAAGAGGAAAAAAAAATAAAAATAAAAAATAAAACATATATATTATAATTTTGTGACCCTCTAAGGGGGCCCACTGTACATAGATATATAATAAATCTGTAGTATTAACATTTCATAGGATGGAGTAGCAAATAAGAAAAAAAAAAGACCTGAAAAGTCTCCTTAGGGAGATGATAATGCTTTTTTTAAAAAAGCTTGAGAAACTCTGTCCCGATAAGATGGCTTATGTAACACTTGATTTTGAACCATCACTCTACTTTGTGATAAAAATATATATCTTCATGTTTTTCAAATGTCATTGTGTTGGACTGGATTTTTACATCGCCCCATAATTCCTATATTGAAATCCTAAGTCCCACAGTGATAGTGTTAGGAGGTGGGGGCCTTTGGTGGGGGCCTTAGGTCATGAAGATGGGGCCCTCATAAGTGGGGTTTGGACTTGAATAAATGAGACCTCAGAGAAGTCTTGTGCCGCCTCTGAGCCACATGAGGACACAGCAAGGAGGCAGCCATCTGTGACCCAGAAGAGAGCCCTCACTATAACCCGACCATGCCGGCACCCTGATCATATGTCCAGCCTCCAGAACAATGAGAGATACATGTGTATGCTGAACAGTCTATGGTATGTTGTTATAGCAGCTCAAACAGACTGAGACAGGCATTCTACAGTGAAAACAGAAGTAGGTTTGAGGAAAACAAAACAGAAATAAAAGGGGTCCATCATGGGTGTGAACTGATGGACATCCTGCTAAAGAACTGGGAGGAAGTCAGGCTCGTAGGAAAGAATAAACAGCAACAAGAGCCTAGGATTGGAAGACAACACTGTGTTGCAGAAAATCCTTTGTGGTGACAATAGGGAAATCGAGGGAAATACGACATCGGGGTGGTCAGGAGGGAAGAGAAGTTAATGAAATAATGGACAGGATCATGGGCAGGCAGGATGGGGCATTTCCATACAGAACTTTAGGGAAGGGGGTGGAAAAGACATGGCTCTGAAGCCTCTGCAGTTTCTCCACGGTGTTAGCAATACCTCTGATTGGATTCTCTGGAATCATGTGTTCAGTCCTGACCAGTTGTTTTGGAAAGCCCAGCCTGGGCTCAATGGAATTGGAACCAGCCCCATTCAAACTGTGTGGGAAGGAAATGGAGGAAGGGGGCATCTCTAAGGAAAATCCAGGTTCGGATGTGTTATTACCAAAAGAACAGAGACTGGATACTGGGGAGGCCGTGGGGGGAAACGGCTGATGTTAACTGTGGTGTGATACAGAGCTGCTCTCCTGTGCTGGCACCCTGGGCACCTTGGCAAAATACGTCACATCGCTGAGCCCTAGTTACATCCATCACATTCACTGTAGGTGATAACAGAACCTGCTTTACGGGATTATGGTGAAGATTGGGTGATACAAAGGAGGGAACATGCCTGGCACCTGGTCAGTCCTTGGTAAATGCAAGCCTTCTTCTCCTTACTGAGGAATTCTGTGCTACCATAGAAGTATAGTTCATGTTGATTAATATGTGTCCACAGTAAGCAATTGAAGGAAGAGAATCAGTGATGAAATTCATAATTCATTAACTGTGTGCTTTCAGTGAGCTTCTTAGCTCATGAATTCTCCACAGGGTTACTTGTCTTCTCTTTCAATATCCCCCTTTTTTCTGGACCTTGTAAGGCACTAACACATTCCCATCTGCCTTTCAATATTTGGCCTTGCTCTGATTGCGATATTTTCCCCTTGTCTCCCTCATGTGAATAGTGCCTGGTAATGACATTGCTTGCCAGGAAATGGGATACAGCCCATGAGAAGGAAAAGAATCCTCATGGTACAGTGAGAAAGGGTCTGCCACTGTACTGATTTGCAAAGGCTGCTGTGACAAAGTCCCACAGACTGGGTGGCTTAAACAACAGAAATTCATTGTTGCACAGTTCTGATAGCTGGAAGTCCAAAATCAAGGTGCCAGTGGGATTGTCTTCTTTTTTCTTTTTATTTTTAAATTAATGTATAGTTGATTTACAATGTTATGCCAATTTCTGCTTTACAGCAAAGTGACCTGGTCATAATATATATACATTCCCTTTCTTATGGGTTGGTTTCTTTTGAATTCCTCTCTCCTTAGCTTGCAGATGGCCATTTTTTCCCTGTGTCTTCATATGGTCATCCCTCTGTGTGTGTCTGTGTCCTAATCTCGCTTTATAAGGACACCAGTCACATTAGATTAGGTCCCACCCTAATGACCTCATGACTTCTTTAAAGACCTTGTCTCCACTGTAGGCACATTCTGAGGTACTGAGGTAAGGACTCCAACATATGAATTTGGGGCACACAGTTCAGCCCATAACAGCCTCTTATATACTGTGAGTTCACAAACAGGACTCCAAACCATTCAGTTAGCAGATCAAATCTCTTTTGGATGCAGTGAACTGAAACTTACTCAAGCCTGTGCAAGTAAGAGGAGAGTTTACTAAAGAGTTGCAAGGTGTAATCCCTTAGACTGAAACTGAAATCCAGGTATCCTTTCTCCGTATCTTAGGACTGACAAGATGGCTCTCATCTCTGCTTTAGTATTCATTCTCCCTCCCCGTCCCACCCGCCTCCACCTTCTCATCTTATTCTCTACTTACACATGGTCCAATAAGGCAGCTAGTCCCAAGATAATATGATCTTTTAATCACTAAAAAGTATTGGTCTGTAAGTCTTAACTAAAATTCTTCAGAGAGAAAAAGTTGATTGGCCCCTAGCCAGGTCTGATCGGTTGATCTTGAGTCAGGTGCTCACTGCTGGTCCAATCAGCTATGTCTGAGCCAGAGGGGAGTAGGGCTGTGTGGTACAAAATAGGTTTCTCAGGACAGCCCATTCAGCAAATACTAAGGCAAGGAGTTCCCATGGAAGGGGACAGAGGCGTGCAGACATCCCAAACTATGTCTACAATGCAAAATAAACCCTAGCATTCTCATTTGTAAAGTTGCCATGGTAATATAAATAAATGAGATGATGAGTTGCAAAATTCATTGGTGAACTGAAACGCAAAGTTTTTGCAGAGATCAATAACTTAGCAATTATATTGCTATGCTCTTGGCACAAAACTGCCATGTAACAAATCACCCCAAGACTCAGTGATGGAAAACAACAGTCATTGCTATCTTGTATCTGTGGGTTATCTGATATTGGATAATGTAGGCTGAGCTCAGGTGGGCATGGTTCTGCTCTCTAGGTCTCTCATCTCCTCCTGGGACCAGTGGACTAGTTAAGATGTACCCTGTTGTGGTGATGGCAGAAATTCAAGAATGCGTGTAGAATTAGTCAGGCATCTTAATGCCTAGGAATCTGTCTTAGTTTTTTTAATTTTTTCTCTTTAAATGTGATAGCATCCTAGGACTGAGCCATCTGGATCACACCTTTATAAATGTTACATGTGTAGCAAATCAATCCTTTACACTTTCATAGCCAAAACTAAAACAGAGTCAGGGCTCCTTTTGAATCCATGTGAGTGTGTGATTTCTTACTACTTACTCTGAAAAGCAAGGCACGTAAAACTCAATGCTCTCGTGAATTCCATCATTTTACTAATTCAGTGATGTTTTTGTTGAATTCTTTATTTAAACAAAGAATAAATTATTTATTGATTTCTTTATTTAACAATGAAAGAGCTCTGAGGTTTGGGAAAGACATAATATTTCTCTTATATTTCACAAGTAGGGAGAGTGAAGCTTGGAGAGATGAAATGACTTATCCAGGGCCTCAAAAACAAGTTCCAGATGTATTTATTATTGGGCTGAATGAAACATGGATCAAACCTAATCTGGAGCTTTTGATGCTGCCAGGGAACTGGAGATTAGCTTTAATATAGCGGGGTTTTTTTTGTTTTGTTTTTGTCTTCGATCATACCTAACCTGATTTAGCGTAGAGGTGTTATTCGTTGCTTCTTGGGCCCATCTGGAAATCTGAAAATTAAACAGGAAGGTATGAGTCAGTAAATGAGTGGAATACAGAGAATATGCAATTGAGTTGCCAAATTGAGATCATTTTCTACCTGCTCTGCAGCTTTTTCATCATTCTCCTTACTCGAAAACTCCTTATGAAATAAGTCTTAATGGTATATGTATACAAAGCTCTAAATTCTGAATTGCTTATTTGTGGTTCTCTACTGCTGGGAGTTGATTATTAACCATGACAACCTTACTGGTAGAGTAGAGGAGTCAGAGGTTAAGAAAATGTTAAAAGATCATCTAGTTAAAAAAAAATTATATGGCTTATATTCACAGCTCAGCATAGAATCAAGGGCAAGAAAAATGCAAATAAATAGACAGAAAGGCAAAAATAAATCCTAATGTTTTCCGCCTCAGCAAACAGCCACAAAGAGCCTTCTTAAACTACAACAAAGATGCCAGACATCCTCCTTTCTTTGAGCCATTTTTACACTTATGTCCTCCTCTCCATCGTCTCTTGATCTTAACTTTTCTAAAGACAGCGATTAGGTTTTTGAAAGCAAGATTGTTCTCAAATTTTGAAAGCTGGGGAAAGTATTTTCATTATTCTTTAAGGCCTTGGTGAAAAAAAATCTAAGAAAAAGCATTGGGGTAAAAGTAACAGATTCGAAATATGCAAATTATGAAAAACACTCATTCTGTAGTCATATCAGGAGCCAAACTCCTACTGCTATCAAATGAGATTTTCCCATCTGGGAGGGCTGGAGGTTTGCTCATCCTATTGATGTATTTCTTTCCAAGGTACCCTGTGCTAGGGCACACAAAGGCTGCAGCACCTCATATGATTCTGATGCCTTTATTGTCTCCTTTTGAACATTTAAAAAGATGCAAGTTATGAGTGACAGACATTGCCTCGGGGTTGATAGCTTTATAAATGAAAAAGTGATGAAATGGACATTTGCACATCTCTAATTACTACAACTCTTATTTGAGTAGAAGCACTTTGTTGTATGGACTAGGAGAGATAGCTCCCTTGCTGATGGCACCACGGTCTTAATGTTTTATATCTCTAGTCAGTTGGCTTCTCTTGTTGAGTTTATTTCAACTCAACCCTGACTCCGCCTTTTCCACCCTGACTCCACCTTCACCTCAAATACACACATTTTTTTAAGTTGCCTTGGTCCTCACTTTAAGGACATACAGAGTGAGGCTGACTAAGGATCTGATGAACTCTCTTGTCTACCACAATCTGGAAACATTGGTCCTCATTCTGACTTCATTTATACATAAGCAGCATCTGAGGAACTCCATAACATGCAGATTCCAAGGCCCATCTGCATGAAGTCTACTATGATAGGCTGACTTGAGGATTGGGAACCTGACTTATAAATCACTGCACAATTTTGATGCAGCTGATCAGTTGTCAAGACTTTGTGAAACACTGATATGTCCACTGGGAGTGGGCCCTGAGCCACATAAACTGGGTTTGAATTTTAGCTCCATCTTGGAATAACTGTGATGATGTGAATGCAGGTTACTATTTACTGTGTTCTTCCATTTCCTTATCTGCAAAATAAGAAGATAATATATATTTTGCAGGACCATCATGAAGCTTATGTGCATGTCCCTGGTAGTTAGATGGAACTCAATAAATTCTTCCTTTTAAAAAAATCTCTTCAGGAGTTTAGCTCAGTGGTCCATGACTCATTTCTTATTAAAGAATATGACTCAACAGAGAAAAGAAAAGTTAGCATGAAATGAAAGAATTGTACAGAACCAGTGTTTTTCATGTATTGTTTTGCTTACTTTTAAAGTGATAGCATAGATTATATTTACAAAAATGTGACTATGAGGCATATGAATATTTTCAGGAATAATTTTTAAAAGATCACCTGTGCCAAACAGCTAGACACCCACCACCCAGTTTAATAAATAGGACATGACCACCAATATCTTTAAAGTCTCCTCTTTACTCTTTCCTAATCACATCTTCCTCTCCCACCAGGTGAACCACTATCCAGTATTTAGTATTTATCATTATCATACACTTCTCTAGAGCAGTGGTTCTTAGACTATACCTTCTGGATCAGCAGCATCACTGTCACTTGGAAATTTGTTTGAAATACAAATTCTCAGACTCCATTCCCAGACCCACTGATTTAGAAATTATAGTGGGGAGACCCAGGAATGTGGATTATAAAAAGTCTCTCAGGTGATTCTCATGCAACTGAAAACCACAGCTTTGTGAACGGTAAATACTGTGTGTGTGTCTGTGTGTGTGTGTGTGTGTGAGAGAGAGAGAGAGAAAGAGAGAGAGAGAGAGAGAACAGTATATGATTTAGTTTTACCTGATTTTGACTTTCATATGATATTTCCCCCACCTTATGTTTTTGATGTTCATACATATTCATAGGTGTATTTGTAAGGTTATTCATTTTACAGCTATATAATATCCATTATTGAATATATGACAATGTATTTATATATTTTAGAGCCAATAGGCACTTGGGTTTTCCCTAATATTTTTCTGTTTTGAACAGCACTGCCATGAACATTCTTAAATATTTAACCGATGCACCTGTGCAAAAAAGGATGTCTCTAGGGAAGTACTTCTCGGATTTTTTCATGTCATAGTGAATGTGGAAAATGATAATGTTTGTAAACAGTGGCAAACAGGCTTCTTGGAGCCTATAGTGGATTCTTAGGCTTGGTTCTCTGAACTCCTTTTCACTCGTTCTTCAATGAGGAGGAGTCAATGGGAAATCTACACAAAACCCAAAACCTTTCAGACTAGCTCATGGCTGGGTTTCTAGAGGCAAATGACATATTGCCAGTTATATGCACTCACACAAGATGGGGAAGCCTTAGAGGGTTCAGAGACATCCTTGCTGCTCCTGCCTGCTGCTGCAAGTTCCCTCTGATGGCCTCTCTGTGCCTTTTGTCACATATTTGAATGACAAGAAAAAAACAGCAGGGGAAATGACAATTAAACCCCCAATGGAATACCACTTAACACCTACAGGGATGGCTGTGCCATAATCAGAGAGGTGGCAACAAGTGTTGGAAAGGATGTAGAGAAGCTGGAACACTCCCACCTTATGGATGGGCACGGAAAATGGTGCAGTATTTTGGAAAAACCAGTCAGTTCCTCCAGTGGATAAAGATTTACTAGGTGACCCAGCAGTTCCACTCCTAGGTAAATACCCAAGAGAAATAGAAGCATGTGTCCACACACAAAAACCTGTACATGAATGTTGGTGGCAGCATTGCTCATGATATCCAGAAAGTGGAAACAACCAAAATGTTATATATATATATATATTTTTCATTCATACAATGGATTTTTATTCATACATAAAAAGTACTGACACACTGATACATGGATGAAGAATGAAGTACATACAACATGGATAAAACTTGAAAACATTATGTGAAGTGGAAGAAGCCAGATACAAAAACCACATATTGAGATGGGATTAAGATAGTGGAATAGAAGGACTAAGCTCCTATTCTCTATAAAAACAACAAGATTACAACCAAATGCTGAACAACCTTCAACCAAATGGACTAGAAACTTTAAAAAATATATCCTACTCCAGAAGACAAAGAGGAGGCCACATTAAGAGGTAGGAGGGGAGAATATGCAATATAAGCAACCCCATACCTCCCGGGTGGGAAGCCCACAGACTGGAAAGTAACTATATCACAGAGACTCACCTATATGAGTGAGAGTTCTGAGCCCCACATCAAGTCCCCATGCCTGGGGATCTGCCATTGGGAGAAGGAGCCCCTAGAGCATCTGGCATTGAAGGCCAGTAGGGCTTGTATGCAGGAGTTCCACAGGACTTTGGGAAACAGAGACCCCATTCTTGAAGGGTGCGCATAGACTTTCATGTACCCGGGGTCCCAGGGCAAAGCAGAGACTCCATAGGATTCTGGGTCAGACCTGACTACAGTGCTTGGAGAATCTCCTGGGAAATCAGGAGGTGACTGTGTCTTGTTGTGGAGGAAGGACATTGAAGGCAAAGCTCTAGGGAATATTCATCAGCATGTGTTTCTCTGGATGTGGCCATTTTGGGAAAATCTGGACCCATCCATCAGCTCTGAGAAGCCCCAGGCCAAACAATAATCCAGGTGGGACTACAGCCCCACCCATCAGTAAGCAGGCTGCCTAAAGACCCCCCAGGCACAGCCACCTCTAATCTCACCCAGAGACAAAGCCACACCCACTGGAGGGATAGGAATGAGCCCCACCTACTAGTGGGCACACACCTGTCCCTCCCATCAGGAAGCCTACAGCAAGCCCCCATACCAACTTCAGCCACAAGGGGGGCAGACATCAGAAGTAAGAGAGGCTACAACTCTATTGTCTGTGAAAAGGACAACACACCAAAAATCTATAAAAATAAAAATGGAAAGGCAGAGAACTATAACTCAGATAAGGGAGGGAAAAAAAAAAACAGAAAAACAGCTACGTGATCTGGAGATCAACAGCCTCCAAGAAAAAGACCTTAGACTGTTGATGCTGAAGATGATGGAAGATATTAGAAATAAACTAGAGGTAAAGACTGATAATTTAGAGCAAACATTGAGCAAAGAAATACAAGATATAAAACATAAGCAAGCAGAGATTCAAAATACAATAACTGAAATAAAAAATTCATTAGAAGCAACCAACAGCAGAACATAGGAGGCAGAAGAATAAAAAGTGAGGTGGAGGATAGACTAGTGGAAATCACTAATGGGGAACAGAAAAGGAGAAAAAGATTGAAAAGAAATGAAGAGAGTTTCAGAGAACTCTGGGACAACATTAAACTCACAACATCCTTATTATAGGAGTACCAGAAGGAGAAGAGAGAGAAAGGTGCAGAAAAAAATTGTCGAAGAGATATTAACCAAAAGTTTCCATAACATGGGAAAGGAACCAGTCACTCAAATCCAGAAAGCACAATGAGTACCATGTAAAATAAACCCAAGGAGGAACACCCCAAGACACATACTAATCAAACTGACCAAAATTAAAGACAAAGAGAAAATATTAAAAGCAGCTAGGGAAAAGAAACAAATAACATACAAGGGAACCCCAATAAGGTTATCGGCAGATTTTTTTCAGCAGAAACTCTGCAGGCTAGCTGGGAGTGGCACCATATACTTAATGTGATGAAAGGAAAAAAACCTCCAACCAAGATTACTTTACCCAGCAAGGCTCTTATTCAGATTTGAAGGAGAAGTCAAAAGCTTTACAGATAAGCAAAAGCTAAGAGAATTCAGCAACACTAAACCAGCTTTACAACAAATACTAAAGGAACTTCCCTAGGCAGAAAAGAAAAGGCCGCAACCGGAAACAAAAATACCACAAATGACAAGGCTCACCCGTAAAGGCATATATACAGTAAAGATAAGAAATCATCCATGCACAATTATGCTACCAAAATCAGAGATCGTGAGAAGAGGAGGATACAAATGCAGGACGCTGGATATGCACTTGCAATTAAGAGAGCAACAACTTAAAACAATCTCACATTTATATAGACTCCTATGTCAAAACTTCAGGGTAACTGCAAACCAAAAATCTACAATTGATACACACAAATAAGAAAAATCAACTCAGAGTTCCCGCCATGGCTTGACGGAAATGAGTCCAACTAGGACCCATGAGGTTGCGGGTTTGATCCCTGGCCTTGCTCAGTGGGTTAAGGATCTGGTGTTGCCGTGAGCTGTGGTATAGGTTGAAGATGTGGCTCGGATCCTGTGTTGCTGTGGCTGTGGCAGGCTGGCAGCTGTAGCTCCAATTAGACGCCTAGCCTGGGAACCTGCACATGCCACGAGTGTGGCCCTTAAATGACAAAATACAAAAAAAAAAAAGAAAAAGCAACTCAAATACAACACTAAAGATAGTCATCAAACATAAGAGGAGAGAACAAAGAAGGGAAGAAAAAAGAGCAACAAAAACAAACCAAAACAGTTAATAAAATGGCAATAAGAACATATATATCAATAATTACCTCAAATGTAAATGGACTAAATGCCCTAACCAAAAGACATGGGTTGGCTGAATGGATACATAAACAAGATCCACATATATGCTGTCTTCAAGAGACCAACTTCATTTCTAGGGACACATACAAATTGAAAGTGAGAGGATGGAGCCATTAAAAGGAACGAATTACCAACATTTATAGCAACATGGATGGACTTAGAAATTATCATGCAAAGTGAAACCAGTCAGACAATTAGACAGCAACACCCAATGATACCGCTTACATGTGGAAACTAAAAGATACAATGAACCTTCTTACAGAACAGACAATGACTCACAGACTTTGGAAAACCTTGGTTTTTCAAA